>JAQFZE010005134.1:0-10565 GCA_034695245.1 Dicyrtomina saundersi | reverse complement strand
CCCCCCTCCCTCCCTCATGTACAACACCTCATACTGATTACTGAACTGCTCTGTTCAACGATTAGCCTATTGCAACTCTTATCAAATGGACAATACAGTGGACGTGCGATGGAGCGAGCTTGCGATGAGTGAAGATGTGCGTAAAAGTATTTTAGTTTTTTATTTTATTTCAAAAATTATTTCGAATTTTAAAAGCAGTCATTTACCAATTAATTTTTTGGTTTTTTAAATTCATATGCAGATCCTGCCAGTGATACTGGACAACCTTGATATTCTCACACCAAAAGATCTGCTCAACTTCCGCTTCGTGAATCGACGCTGGCGGGATGCGGCTACATCAATTCTCCTAAAACGAAATGCTTGTGACGTTTCTCTGGAAATCGGTCAAGTGGCACTTGGAACTCATCCATCTTGTCACACGCAACTCTTAACGGTGAATTCTTATGTTCTACCAAATAGACACAACGCCCCACCACCCATCTTTAAATACTACAATGCTCGACCACCCCACAGCCTCCTTCCACATCTCATCCGATTAATCTCACAATCGCCAAAATTCCCCTCAAACAGCATCACGTTTCTTCGTGGATGTGAACATGGACTACAAAATCTAAGTGCATCTTCAGCCAATGAAAATCATGAGCTTGAGGAAGATGAACTTATGAGATTATTTTCACTCTACGGCAAAAATATAAAAAAACTGTCCTTCCCCAGCCAAATCTCAACAAAAACTCTTCAAAATCTTCTTTTTGTCCACTTGCCGAATTTAATTTGTCTAGATGTGAGAAACTTTCAACATTTTGAAATACCACAAGGCCAAATCTACGGGGAGCAAGATCAAATATTTCATTTCCCGCCGCCGTCACGTAATTTAACACTAAAGTTAGAAGCAATTTATTCAGGAGCAGAGTTAATCTACGACAAGGGTAAAAGTCAGCTTCTGGAAGAGCTCATGATATTCTCACCAAATGTCCGGTCGATTCATGACGTCGGAGTTGCGGGACTTTCAGTTTTGGCTAAATTGAAGAAATGTCACCTGATTAAATCTGTTGACTACAGTCCCTACTTTAATGACCCATTCCTAAGTCTACCAACGGACAAGGCTGGTCTCCGAAATTTGTTTTGCCTACTCAAACTAAACAAATTAACTGTACAGTTTCATAACATTAGTAAGCATCCCAATACTGACGACAGAGCAACAAGGATCCTCAATGGAATCTTAAGGGAAAGCAAAGATACCTTGGAATCCCTTGAGCTCCATGTAAATCCCAGATATTATCCCGTCAATATTCAAATCCCGTCGATGGGGAAACTCAAATGTTTGAAACTGTTCCGGGTACATGAAGATTTAGTTGAATTTCCCATTCGATTAACAGTCCGAGACCGCCAAGTATTTCAATTTGAAACTGGTAAGCAAAATTCAAATAAAATTCCACCGGGTTATTTTCCGGCCCTGTCTAGTGTTGAGCTAGATGTGGAACCCAGCTCTTTTAACATGTACAACAAGATTCTTGCTTTCTTTGCCTTGGAGCATCGTGGGACTGATGGTGATGATAGCGTTATCAGTGGGGACACTGTACTGAGCGTGACTACATTAGAGATGACCAGCCTCATTCATGTTGACAAGGGACTTGGAAAACTGTTCCCAAATGTGTCTAATTTAAAGATACAGTGTACGAAGTACGATGTGCTGAGCAACTGGCTCTGGGCAGCATTTCCAAAATTAAAGAGATTTGAATTGTATGATTTTGTTCCTTGCTGGGAGACAAAGGGACATTACAGTTTCTTCACTGGAATTGCTCATGAAGTGTGCACACAGTTTGTGGATAATGTTCACAGGGCGGAAAAATTACACTTTAGTCAGAAACAGATTCAATTCTTACGAAATCGGCCTTACATTGGGGACTGTACGAGTAAGAAGCTCATTTCAAATTTTATTTTCGTACATTATTTGCAAAATTAAACTAACCGAAATTATTTTGTATTGTTTCTCAGGTTTTAGTTGGTTTAATGAATTATTAAACTTATTTATGAATAAACTATATTGTGTTTTGTTTCAAACAGATTTAAAAGAATTTACTATCAAATGCAAAGAAAAAATCTCTGGGTTGTTTCTAATTAAATTGGCACGTCTCTACAAATGTCAAGCAATAACTCACAGAGGAAAAATTATATTTTCTTTCCCGTCCATTAACCTGAGTGAAGGTGACATTAAAGGTAATTTTAATTTTTGAAAATTTACAATATAATTTAAACATATATTATGTAAAATTAAAAATCAATATGAATGATTTTGATTTTCGACTCAAAGTCAAAATAGCGTTAAGTGAACGCGCAATTTTAGTTTGTAATTGCAAAAAGTTACTCATGATTAGGCAACACAATTTTGAGTATTCTGTCTGAAATCTAGAACCTAAAATTAATTATTGTGTGTTTATGAATTTACTTTCAGAGATTAAAGAACATCGGCCGCTTGTTTCGCCTTACGTTGAAATTCAGTTATAATTACAAAATGTAAAGAATAGCAGACTCCACAAGTCTATCACCTTTGTACATGGGATGGGACGTACCTACTTTGTATTAATTGTCTTTAAAAACTCTTTATTAATTTCGCAGGACGCATTTTTTCCACACTCTTTTAGTAATTTTCCACATAGCTTATTTTAATCTTAGAATATTATTTTATCTCCTTCATAAACATTAAATATGTGCATCACAAAATTTTAGTATGTTTTAAAATTATTTTACACTTCACAAAACAACTTTGTCATCAAATTATTTTCAAAAAGCATTTTAGAAAAACAATATACACTTAAAACATGAAATAAAATATTTACTAGTTTATATATGACACTCGTTGACATATAACACAAAAATGATATCCACGTTTGTGTACCTATAGCATAGAAGCTCCGCAGCATGCCCAAGGGTCAAATATAATTATAAGCTTTAGCATAAGCGCACTGTAAAACATTTTTATTTCTGGGATTGTTTACAATTTAGTTGGTGGGTCTATTTCTTTTTTCTTTGACTACAGAAACTGCTGTTGAGCTACCTTCGAGTTTAAAGCTGACAACCCCAACGACGACCCACAGGATTAACTTTTCTTTCCATAAACAACCATTTAAAATAATCTATAAATAATAAAATAATCCGTTTAACATGTTGGAAATATTAAAAGGACACAGGCATAGTCAAGTGGAACCTACTAATTATCTATTTGCTTTCCCTTTTGTAAGCCCATTTAAATTAGGCCCTGGAATTATAGTACATAGTTTGTTGACTTTCTAAATGGTTTCTATAAATACACAGAAAGTTTAACAGGCTAAAGTACACACCAACTGCTGCTTTTGTTTTGACTGGAATGTTCCCATTAAATATTGTTTTTCCACTTTTAGCCCAGCCAAGTTACGGCTGCTACTAATTATATACGGCTCTGTACCCTGACCCTGTAAATAATTACACTGTTAAGACATAACAGAATCGGCGTAAACTAACTTTAACGAGCAACTTGTGTTTGTGTTCTTCGGATTTGGGTTATGCTAGTAAACGTCAGTTCAAGATTTTTTAAATTTAAAAATAATTTTTAACAGTTTTTAAATCAAATAATATTAATTCCCTAAGCTTAATAAAAATGTGTGAACTAATTGATCTGATTTAAACTACATATGACAATTGTATACTAGGGAACTTAAATTGTGGACAGCTTACAATTAAAATGCCTCCACCTGAATCTGAAGCTCTCAAGGGTCACATTGAAGACGGCAAAATTACAGGAACCAGTTCGGGTGGAATTTCATCCCCAATAAACACTTAATCGGACTCTATTAAAGCCCCTACAAATAATAATAAACAGCAACTGCTAGACTGTATCGCTTCGTCATGTTCTATTATAAGTTCGCAGGAGGTGGATGATTCTGTGGACGAACGATGGAGCATAGTTGGGATAAGTGAAGATGTGCGTAATTACATTTTAAATTGTTATTCATTACATAGGATATTTTAAATATGCAATTAAAAAAAGGTGTGGGACTCTCAGCTCTATGTATAATAATTTAAGCGATTTTAGTAACGGTTTCTTTTAACAGTTTTAGTACTTCAATATTGACATGTCACAGAACCTAAAACTCAAAAAATATTTAGTTTTTAAAATATTTGAATATTCATAAAGCATTAACACAGTTTTTGAAAATTAAAACATTCGTACTAAAAATTCATTAAAATTTACATAGCTCATATAAAATATAAAAGTGTCAAATATATCTAAAGGTATTTAAAATTAAAAAAGTCTAAATTTTGCTATTTAAAATATAAAAATATACAAGAATTAAATTTTTCTGTAGCTTAAATACGTTAAATATTAATATTGACAGTATCTAATTTACCATTTAAAACTGTTTCGTGTGCTATGAAGGCAGATCCTGCCTATGATACTGGACAACCTTGACATTCTCACTCCAAGAGATCTGCTTGATTTTCGCTTTGTGAATCGATGCTGGCGGGATGCGGCCACTTTGGTACTCATCAAACGAAATGCTTGTGACATAGTCCTTGGAATCGGCCAAGTGGCCCCGGGTTCTGGTTCAAATCCAAGTTCCTACGCCCAACTTTTGAGGGTACGCCTACATGAACCTAATACTGAACGCCGCTCGCCATTAATTCAAATATTTTAACGCTCGACCACCTCATAGCCTTCTCCCCGATCTTATTCAATTAATATGTGCATCGCAAAAATTCCCCTCAAACAGCATCACATTTCTTTATGGATGTGAACAACATCTCAAAAATCTAAGTTTATCTCCAGCCAATGAGAGCCACGAGCTAGAGGAAGACAAACTCCTTAAATTGTTTTCACTCTACGGGAAGAAAATTAGAAAACTTTCTGTGTCATTGGGAACCTCCACCTCAACCATTCTAAAACTTATTTATGTCCACTTGCCTAATGTAATTTGCTTGAATCTGAAAAATTGCGCAATCTTAAACTCAACAGGGAGCGAACAAGGCGACGTTTTTCATTTTTCGTCTTCAAATTCCTTTAAGATTGAAAATCGAGCCTTAAAAATCGAAACACTGTACTGGGGAACAGAACTAACCTACAATGGAGGTAAAAAAGTGCTTTTAAAAGAATTGATTAATGTTTCACCAAATT
The DNA here is from genome assembly GCA_034695245.1 of Dicyrtomina saundersi. NCBI lineage: Eukaryota > Metazoa > Arthropoda > Collembola > Symphypleona > Dicyrtomidae > Dicyrtomina > Dicyrtomina saundersi. Next base: position 5,416 of record JAQFZE010005134.1, on the reverse strand, counting down.
TTAAGGCAATTCACGATGCGGGCATTGCAGCCCTCTCAATCTTGTTCAAAACGAACAAACTTCATCTGGCCAAATTGGTCAATTTCCATCCCTGCGATGATTCGCCATCTGTTAGTCGTCTCAAGGCGATGTGTGCTCCTACCAACTGTTTAAGCCTGCTTAAGCTGTGCAAATTAAGTGTCCACTTTGGTCAACCTGGTGAATATCATGATTTAAATGAAAGCGCGACAAGAATGCTTAACACGATGTTAAGAGGAAGCAAGGATACCTTGGAACATTTAGAACTTCTTGTGAGTACCAATAAATCCCTCGGAAATATTCTAATCCCGTCAATGAGAAAACTCAAAAGTTTGTCATTGCTAAAGAAACTTCATCACTCCTTTCGAGATCCACTAAGACCACGAGAAGCGATTGAAGAGCGTGCAAGACTTGCTCAGGAAAACGCACCAGTTGAAAAATGGGTCAATAACCTTCACGAGTTTCGGTTTGGAAACGAGCAAAGTCCGAACCGAATTCCTCAAGGTTATTTCCCCGCACTGTCTAAAGTGTTGCTCGATTTGGAACTGTTCACATTTAACACGTACCACAAGCTTTATGCTTTCTTCACGTTGGAACATCGTCGGACGGATGATGGAAACATTGTCACAGGAGACATCATACCTAGCGTGACCACTTTAGTGCTGACCAATTTTCCACATAGTGACATATGACTAGGGAAATTGTTTCCAAATTTAAAGAATTTAAAAATACAATGTTTACCCCATGACACAATGAGCAACTGGATCTGGGCAGCATTTCCATTATTAGAGAGATTTGAATTGAAAGATTTCGTTCCTTGTTGGGAGACAGAGGGTCATTACAGTTTTTTTACAGGAATAGCTCACGAAGTTTGCACTAAGTTTGTGGACAATATCCACAATAGGGCTAGATTACTTATTGGTCCGGAACAGATTCAATTTCTACGAACTCGGCCTTACATTGGGGACTGCGCGAGTGAGTAGCTTATTGACAATTTTATTTTTACTTTAAAATGTAATTATTTTACAAGCAAGGATTGATAAATACGGTTTGTGTAGCGATTGATATTAATAAATCATGTTTTATTTTTTAATGCCTTTCTTACAGATTTAAAAGCATTCATTATTGAATGCAAACAAAAATTCTCAAGTTTATTTCTAACAAAATTGGCACTTCTCTATGAAACTAAATGCGTAACTCATGAAGGAAAAATTATATTTTCGTTCCAGTCCGTTGATTTGAGTGAAGCAGACATTAAAGGTAAAATAATAAATATCATGCTTAAAAATTTATTTGAAAATCGACTTTTAAATTTATTAGTAACTAATGGTGCTGACTGTGCTGAACATTTTTTAGTAGGACTGTATGTTAAATTGTTACTATTGTTTTTTTAAAATTTAATTTTAGAAATGAAGGAAAATATAAAGCAAGTATCTCCACACGTTGAAATTAGGCTTTACAAAGTATAGAAATAATCAAGGGTTAAGTGTAATTATAACTTTATTACGTGTGTAATTTTTTAAGAAAAGTAGACTATTTTGACAGCTAGCATTTTCACGCATGAAAAATATTTCAGCAATTACGTATACAGCGTTAATTAATGATATATATATTTACGCAAATGTAATCACAAACATTTAATTGTGCAGATAATTGACTACAGTATTGTCCGTTACATTTTTATTCAATAAATATCCCAAAAAATAATTAGTAATTTAATTAATGTTTATAAAAGTAGTTTAAAAACACCATTTTTCATAACAAATAAAATTTATTACTTACTACAATAGTTACTTTCTAAGATTTGACTCGTATTCCATTAAAATGTTCTACGTACTTGAGGTATTCTACATGTGTCAAGCGACGTGCAATTTTTAATATGTTAAATTTCACAAGCAAAACCATGCAAAAAATTCACTTATGGTTTTATACCGCGTGCCTAAATAAACTATAAAGAAATCATGAGAAACTTAAGCAATATGAATAAATATAATCATAAGGCATCTATAAAGCATACTAAAAAGCTAATAAACATTTAAGTCAATAACATCACAAAAAAGCTACTCAAGTATGTTGCATTAAAATGTATGAGGCGTAATTAAATAAAACTGTAAAACAAAAATTATTAATTCTTGTATTTCTCCGCAAACATTAATTACAGTTTCAGTTTAGAATTATCTTTTGCAAGCCTAGTTCAACACCCTGTACCTGGAAGCATTCGACCTTGACGGTACGTCAAAAGAGCCCATGCTTCTCTGTATATTTTCGATTTCTGTTCTAATTTGTGGAAATCCAATTCGTTCAGTGGGAACTTTCTTCATGCAATTCAACATTAGATCGTCACTTTAAGAAACAAACAAACAAGTTCATGCTTTTTTGTTGTTAGCAACTTCTAAATTTTGTAAAGTCTTGTCGAACAATAAATACGATTAGTGTACATTACATTTCCGAATTTCCAAATTCTGGTCTATTAAGCCTTTCCCCGTCTCTTAATTCTTCAACAAAAGCTTGAGTCCAATTTCGTCCAGGGTATGGCACCTTGCCAAGGGTAAAAATCTCCCATAGAGTCACACCAAATGCCCAGACGTCAGAATGAATAGAAAATTCCATTCTCTCAAGAGATTCAATTGCAAGCCAACGCCAGGGCAATGGAGTCTAACAATCAGTTGATCAATATTTCAAATGTCGTCAAAGAAAACAAACAACAAATTAAAACAATGTAAGTATGTAACAATGAAATTTGTGAATAAAATTAAATTTTCTATTGAAATATTTACCCTGGACTGCTTGGAGTAACTGGAGTAGTTCATTAATTGGCGGGAAAATCCAAAATCACTTATTTTGGCAATGCTATTTTCCGTAAGTAAAATATTGCGAGCCGCTAAATCTCCGTGAATTACCTGTAAGTATAATTTAAGTAACTATAAATTGTTGCAAAGCAATTCATGTAGACTAAAAATATTTTAAGATATAATTACGTTAATAAGATATAGGACTTCTAATAATACCTTTTTTAAACTTAGGTAAGCCATTCCATTCGAAATTTGGCTTGCCCATTCTAACAGGTTTAAAGTTGTGATTGGTGCGTTCTTGTAGCTTGAATGAGCCGCAGGTGCTGAAACGATGGTTACGCTTTCATCTTGGCCAGTTTTTGTGTACACGAACTTTGAGTTTTTTCCTGCACTTTGACTAAAGAAATTTTCATACAGCGTAGCATTGTGTCTCAAATGTTGAAGGAGGTCACCTTGGGCACAATATTCCATGGCTACAAATACTTCGCCTAAAAATTTAAAATACATTTTAATTTATTAATATGTATTTCTTAACCGCAGCAATAAAGCAGGGATACGTTAAATCCTAATAAAATTTTATTTTATTTCACGATTTTTAATGTTGGCCGTAACAGTCCCCAGAAGTGATACAATATTTGGGTGTTGCTCTAGATTTGCCATGATTTTTATTTCTAGGAGAAATGTTTTAAAGTAGGATACGTCAACGTTTGGTTTCATCATTTTAACAGCAACTGTTGCGGTACCATCTAAATTATCATGTTTAAGCAGACCTTTTTTGACCAGTCCAAATTCACCCGATCCAAGGATTTTATTTTGGTCTATGTTACAGTCAGATTTTTTTAAATTTTAATAATGTTTCACTCCTACGATAATTATATATTGCAATGGACAATAGAGTTATATTATTAAAACATTCACAATTTACCAATTATAAGTCTATCGCTTAAAATTTCAAATTGGTTGTTAAATGGCAGTGAATGAATGTGAAAATGGGCGTCGTTTTGACGTACTCGATTGCCATTAGTAAACTCGTTGATTTCATCGATCGTCAAGTCTCGAATTTGAAGGCCTAAATTCTGGATCATTTTTCTGTCATGCCACATTTTTAAACCAAATGCAGCTACAATTAAAAGTAAAACAAAAGCTCCTGTCCCCACGATAATTGCAGTAACGTCTCCGCCTTCATCTTCATATTTGAGGGGTACATAAAAACAATTATTTAATATATTATTCTTTACGCTGATCTGAATTTAAACTTAATCACATTAAAAAATATTAAACAGACATTTTTTAATATCTTAGAAATTAATTAGCATACGAAATAAAATAAAACTGTTAAATGCGTTTTCACATAATGATCAAGTGCTTAAACTGATATTTACCTCGAGGGTAACAATTTTCACCTGGAATTAAATAAAAATAAAAAATATATATTTTACAATCCGCGTTAAGTAGTATTTGAAATGTGAATATGTAGACACACGATTTTAAAAAAATAATATTCCTCAAAACTTACATGGATACTCTAAGGACAGAAAATCTGATCTTGCCATTCTAAACTGGTCCCAATATGTATCATTCCAGCCGAATGCAATTGATGCAAGACTTTGCAAATTTTGACCAGCTGCACCACTCCAGAAATGAACAAATTCGCCCATATTCATTTGGGTTCCATCAAATGTACCCCCCTTAGGCCAGTAGGTTCTTACAAGAAAGATAAATGTTTTGAGAGCAGCTCTGCCTCCATGTTTGTTATAAATATCCAAGTACCAGTTTCGAAACCACAAAGTGTTATTCCGTGGAAAGGTTTCAGTTTCTTCAGATTTTGCAGCTAACCATTGATCCTTATATTGATTTCCTAGTTCTGAACCTAATTCTGTGAAAATGTCGTACACCAAAATGGAGGTCATGGTGTCACTAGAAATATCAATGGCTGGCCAAGCGTGCATCGTTTCCTTGTTGGGTTTAAAGGATTGTTGAACCATTTTGGCTAAAATAAATTTTGTGAATTTATCGTCGTCATTGTTGATTTTTGAGATGTTGCTGCAGTCAATTATCGTTAGAAATCCTGGCGCCTGGGGGAATTGGAAATTGTTTGAATTGAAACAAGGCTCAGGCTCATCAGTTAGCAATATTGAATTATTGTGAAGGACAATTTTTTGGCTTGATTGGTTTGAAAATGAAATATAGTTTTCTTTCACTTCTACCCACGATTTTGAAAGACGTGTAAATGTGGAGTTTGTTAAAGTTTGTAGGTTTTTAAAATAAAACGCAATGTTTGTATCTTTGTATGTTAACTTAGGGTCTCCCGCTACAAATCATTAAATGAATGTATAGAATTATTATTTAATTTTGTCACAAAACATTTTTATAAATTAAAGTCAAAGCTGCTTTAACCACCAAATAAAAGTACCGTACCAACCTCCTAAATTTTTACCATATGGTAAAGAAAGTTGCAGAACTAACACAAGTTAGAGTTAATTAAACAGGTAAGTTTCCAGCTAAAAAGTAAAAATTTCGTTGAGATAATTTAAAAGTAACTCACATGAATAACTCAGTCCAGGCATAGACAATGTTGCATCATATAACTGGGATTGGTACATCCT
>JAQFZE010005133.1:0-10565 GCA_034695245.1 Dicyrtomina saundersi | reverse complement strand
AAACATGAGATTTTTGTTTGTCTAGTAATTTCAAAATTAGCTAATTTAACGTGTTTTTAATGTAGAAGTAAAGTAGATATGAACAATTACACTCTTCTTTGGAATGTTAAAACAATTACGTTAAAACTGTATTTAATGACTGCTTTTATATATTCAATTACAGAGTTTAGAATTATTTAATCTCGAGGATAACGTTTCAGTTTTGAGTCTGAATAATAATGAAGATTCACGAGATGTTGCTACTGAGCCTGAGACTTCAAGTGCCTCGTTGAATAATGATGGGTAAGCTACTGATAAAAGTCATCTTACGTATTATTGAGATTCTAATTATATCGTTTGCACATACGAAAAGTCGTTCCTTTAGAATTCACATTGTCATTTCGTGACCACAGGGCCCCCCAGGCGACCTCATTCTTAAATGTTAAGTAATCTTGTAGCTGATTCCATGTGGTTTCAGTTTCTTTTTAATTTTTCGAACTCTAATATTTACACGTTTACTGAAAATTTGAGTAAAAGGAGCCATGGATCACTATATAATTTCTATAGTCAATAGTCAAGCATATTAATTGCAAATTATTTGAGACTGATCTGATTTCTCCAGTGCTACTGAATTTGCATCATCCTGCGATCAAAGTCAATGTTTGCTGTTACAAAAAATGTATCTGTTAATAACAACAACATGCAAAATTTCATATGTTTTCGTACGTTGAGTCAAAAGTTATGCTGATCTAATAATCCATCGAAAAGGCGAAGGGTATACAGCATTCTACAGTAACATACATATCGCATGTGAATTGTGAGGAACCAAAATGACTTATATCCAATTTAAGCCACAATCAAAATGAGCTACGTTATAAAATCAATATTTGAAACATGTGTAAAATTTTAATAAGGAGTTTTTGAAATGTAAAATGTCCTATTTACATGTTTTTCAAAAGGTGCAAAACGTTCTCATTCTATGTGTTTGAAAAGGTGCAAAATGTTCTAATTTCATGTTTATGAAAAGGTGCAAAATGTTCTAATTCCATGTTTTTGAAAAGGTGCAAAATGTTTTTATTCTACGTGTTTTAAAATTGTAACATTTTGTATTTACACATTTTTGAAAAGTGCAAAATGTTCTATTTAAATGCTTTCAAGACATATTCGAATATTTTTGTAGATAGTTGGTATTGGTTTTAGTTAAAAATGGATATGGGTCATTTTGGTTCTTTAAGGGACAATATTGGGTTTTTAATTACTTGCATGAGAACCATGTTACCCCTGGGGGTCAGCTAACGTTCTGATTACTTTGTAATCTGAAGATAGTTACCTCGTCCGGGTCATGCCTTATTGCCTTATGGGCGGAGTGAATCACAAGAAACTAAGTATCCCCCCCCCCCTCCCGCTATGACAAAATCCTGGTTCCGCAACTGAATTTTTGTTTGAATAATTCTATACTAATATACAAAATAATTATAGCTATTCACAAATTTATAATATTTGTATTTGTGTGACAGAAGAAATAATCGGAGAGACCAAGAAAGCCAAGGAGTTGGTACAGAAGAAACTGCGATGCCAGTACTGGTTCCAGAAGTGCGCCCTCGTCAAACTCTGGAGCGTGGCACTAACTCAGCGGCAAGCTTGCCAAGCCTCCCTACACCATCCGTTCATCGTAAGCCATATTGCAATGTCTACATATGTTTTAAGTGTCCGATAAGGAGAATTGCATCGTGTATACTGTACCTCTTTTAAAATAAGTAAATTATTATCACTGCTGTAGGAGACAGCGGTATCAGTTCTGGAGCAGGGTCAGCTGCTAAGAGGATATACAACCCTTTTCTTCCAATCACGGATTTAAATTTTCCAAATCCAGATGGTTTGTAGTTTCACTAGAGTAGGCTTCTTACAAAATTATCTGTCAATTTAAGAAATTTAAAAGGAATGAAACATTGCAAATTTTTGACGGAAGGAAGGAAACTTTGACGTTTCGTGTGAATAAAGTATTAGAAATTATCATTATACTAGGAACTTCTATTGAATCAACATTATAATTTTTTTTAATTTTAAAATCTGAATAACAATAAAAATAATTAAAATGTCTACTGTTTTTCTAAGGAACAGAATGTATAGGAGAGCGGGTGATAAAAGTATTACAAGCAATAATAATGACCGTAAAATTATAATTTTGAGCAGTTTTCAAACAAACTAAATCTAAAAACATTTTTGAATTAAACTTGTATGCTAAAAGTTTCTAAGCTTTAATTATTGAAATTTTAAAAAGTTACAGAGAATGTCAAGATATCAGTAACGTAAGGAATTGTTGAAACTTAAAAATTGCAAACGGAATTTTCCTAAAACTCTTTTTCCTAGGAAATTTTGAATCAGGAAGGAATAAAACAAAGATAATTTTAAATCATTAACTTATACTGAGTTTCAATCACTTGAGATTCGCATTTTAATTCTCGGTTTTGAGAACTTCTGAAGTTTTTGGTAGAAAGCCGTATTTTATGATTTACAAAGTTGTAACGACCAAGGCCGGACGCAGGAACTGCTTTTAATCAGCAATTTGTTTCCATACAAAACCTACCATTTTGATTTTATTGATGGTTTTCTTTGGTAAAGCAAAATGTTGTATTTACATACATGTTTTTGACAAGTGCAAAATGTTCCATTTACTTGATTCAGAAAATTGGGAAATGCTCTATTTACATGTTTTGAGAAAAGTGAAAAATGTTTTATTTCCATGATTTTGAAATGTTCAAAATAATTTATTTTGCAATGTTTTTGAAAAGTCAAAATATTCTATGTAAATATTTTTGAAAAGAGCAAAATATTCCATTGAGAGGTTTTTTAAAAATTCAAGTAGCGGGGGCTTCCTGCTCTGGTAGCATTATCCGGCCCTGGTAACGACCCTACTAATGTTTAACTTGGTTGTAGTAATTTAACCCAATAGGAATTGCTTGTATAGTACAAATTGGTTTCTAAAATAATTGTAGTGAATAATTTTCTTTACTTGTTTTAAGACTATCCTTCTGCTGCCGCAGCCGGCCTGGAAGAAAACAATTTGCAGAGAATCTCTTCTGAAAATAGGATGGATATCGAAGATGAACAAGTGTGTAATCTTTGCTACTAATTGTTTTAAGACATTTAATTAAGTCACTGTTGTTCAACTGCAATACAGCCTTGCGACTCAGTATACTGTATACAATACACAGTATTTTTGAAAATTCAAGAATTATACAATTCTTACAGACGTCACTACTCTGCTACTTACTTCATTATTCCTCGATTTTTCACTGATGCAATCGATAAAAAAAATAAATCAATTGATTTACGAAACTTTAGTTGAGTTTCCAGTGTATCAATGAATTTTCATGCACATCGGTGACGTCAAAAATAAATCTATAAGTCAAGGCAATGAACGATAAGACTTGGAAAAATTTTTACTTGCAAAACATTTTGGATGACATTTTTTTATTTAATTACTGAATCTTTGAATAAAGTTACAGCAGAACTTTGATCTCCTGGGAGCTGTAGGAGAACAAAACATCTTCGCAGATGTTAATAATATTCCAGAGCCAGCTCCAGCGCCAGCAGCAGTACCTGTCGTGGGAAGTGCTCCTGGTCATTCGGTTGAGTATGTCAAAAATACACATATTTATCGATACATATTACATTTGTGATTTCGTTATATTTATTTATGCATTTGTGAACAGATAATCGTCTGTAAAGAACCAAAATAACCCAAATCTAATTTAAGCTAGAATCAAAATGTTCTATGTCATAAATACAAAATGAGAAACATGCGTAAAATGTTAATTCAGAATTTTTGAAAAGTGTAAAATATTCTATTTACATGTGTTTTTTTTCAAAAATGTAAAATGTTCTATTTACATGTTTTTTGAAAAGTGTAAAATTTTCTATTTTCATGTTTTTCAACAATGTAAAATGTCATATTTACATGTTTTTGAATATTGAAAAATTTTCTATTTACTTGTTTTTGAAAATTGCAAAATATTCTATTTAAATGCATTCAAAATGATAATATTTCAATATTTTTGCAGATAGTGGATTTTGTTTTTAGCTACAAATAGATATGGGTCATTTTGTTTCAAATATTAATTCGTGTCCTGTAAAAATTCCTAGTAGTTTGGAATGTTTTATACTTTTACATGTGCTTATTAATTGATGTCACTGTAGAGTGTAGAGAGTGAACTGGCATCCCTTGTTTCTGTGTTTAAACTATATGAACCCCCTACCTTATATACGAACGTAATAATGCATGAAGTAACATGTTATATATTTTTTAAATATTATTGAATTCATCTTTAGGCCTCTCATCGCCTCGTCTGCTGCTGGACCCAGACATGCAGTGCCCGTCGTGGGAGTGGCAGCCGCCACAACCGAACGAAGTAGAGTTGAAACTCCTCGGCCACGGCAAAGAAAAATTCCCACAACTGTGGGGACCAGAGGAAGCTTGCGAAGTATGTAATGTGCATATTATTATTATGTAGCTGGTTCTTACGGTTATGTAATAGTTATTTGTTTTTACTTTTATAAGAATTAATATTTCAAACGACTGTTATTTTTGTTTCTAGCATCCGGCAGGTGTCTCAATTACGCAGAACCTAGGTAATTACAATTTATAAATACGATAAATATTTTATACTCACTCAGTTTATTCTGCACACTGATGCGCAATTTATTGACAAACTTAAAGAGCTGCTATATAGCAACAACGTCTTGCTGTTGTTACTCACTAGTTTGTTGAAGAACTTCAATGTTGTGACTATTATTTCAAAAAATTGATTTTCAAAGTTTATTTTCAAATCTCAAGCTTTAAATCAAAGTAGTGATAATTTATTATGAATGAATTGTTTTGAATAGAATTCGGAGTACATTCTAATAAAATGGAAAATGTTTGTTTACTTTTTATTATATTTTTTGTAATTTTGTTACAGTTGCCATAACAGTTTTTTTCGTCTTACATTATTTGCTTTATCTAAATAAAAAATACTTCGTTTATTAAAGTTTCGAGTCACACGCTAGAAGTTTGTGCTATACAAATATGTTGTGTAATTAGTTATAGATTTAAATTAATTAAAATGGATTACCTGCTCGTTAATAGTTAGCACGCTCTGTACCACAAATATAATGTTTATTTTCTATTCTAGAAGCCAGAAAACTTCCAGTTCTAAACCCAGGGGGAGCAACAAGCCCACTAAACGAGCCGCACGGGCTTCAGCACTTGATCTGGACGCTACTGATTTAGGTATAAAGAACTTCGTTTTATTTTGACTAAATCAATTAATAAAATACAATCACCATGTCGTCTGTGAAGAACCAAAATGACCCATACCCATTTGTAGCTAAAAACAATATCCACTATCTACAAAAATACTCAAATATGTCTTGAGATCATTTAAGTAGAATAATTTTCACTTTTCAAAAATACGTAAAGTAAATACAGCAATCTGCCCCTATTCAAAAACATAAAATTAAAACATTTTGCACCTTTTGAAAAACATGGAATTAGTACATTTTGCACTTTTCTAAAATACGTAAATAGAACATTTTGCCCATTTTCAAAAACATGGAATTAGAACATTTTGCAACTTCAAAAAAAAATGTAAATATGGCATTTTATATTGGTGAAAAACATGAAAATATATCATTAAATGATTTTCAAAAACTCTTAATTAACACCTGTTTCTTAGATTGTTTTCATGACATAGCTCATTTTAATTCTAGCTTAAAGTGGATTTGGTTCTTCATTGACGATATTACTTATGACGTTACACTGTACAATATTTTAACTATGCAATCGTTTTTGACCAGTGATAATGCTTTTATTAGAACCCTAGGTTATATTAGGTGATGTATGCAATGCAAACTACAACAATAATCAACTAATCTCTTACCTCTAACCTGATTAATTAATATTCATATTTAAACATTTCAAACATTTAAATAATACAGATCCCAATTCTGCATTGAACGGTGAGGAGCAAATTATCCGAAATAGAATGGGTAAGCCCGTAAAAACGCGAAATGTAGGAAGAGATGCACCAATGGGAGCCGAAGGGGGTCGAGAGGATAATGCAGCGGATGATTCACTTGAACATCAAAATGATGATAGTGAAAGAAGCGGATCGAACTCCGGTGAGCCGGAAATATCCCAACGTAAGATTATACTATAATTCAATTACTTGAAGATGTTTTTCATAATTTTTGAGAATTATTGTGTACATTACAAATTATAATTTTTTTTTTAGAAGAACACACTTAGTATATGAAAGAAAAATTCCAGTCGGCATTAATCTTTAAGAATGATAGCATGAACTGATCATGAGTTGAAAAATCTCTCACAATATTTTGATGATAGAAATATGAAATGATTATGTCAAACAGCTTGCTGACTGTAGTATGATCCTCAGCGGTGGATAAAGAATTTTTTTCTCGGGGGAAGGGGGCAATTGACTGCCAGTATGTAACAATGTTAAGTCGCCATATTAGGAAATGACCGTTTTTATATCTCCAAATGATTTCTGATCTCTATAAAAACTCACTGCGCGCAATATGATATTATTCTGAAAGCTTGATGCTGACTAGAATGCAACTTTTAAACTAACAAAGTTTTTATCATTCTTGGAAGTTTTAATTGGGAGATGTACTTACGTGAATTGTAAATGCATAAACAACAAAAAATAAATTTTGTTGTTTTTACTAGGTTCTCCAAACGACGTGAACGGTCGCAGTTTATCCGTAAAGATAAATCGAACCAGAGATGGGCAGCTATTTGTCAACAAAAAACCAATTCAAATTCCTTTGGAAGAAAATCCATATGTAACGATGTGCGTTTACCCATATTTCTTTTAAATGCTTTTTACAAATAAATGTTATTCTAATAATTATGTTACTAAAAAATAAACAATGATAATTCCAGGCACTGGTTTAATATTATTCCTTTTTGTTTTGTTTTTTTTAGATGCATCATGGATAAAAATCAAGGAAAAGGACCTTCTCGGACAAAATAATGTAATAATATCTAAACATACCACTTGTTTGAATATCTACAGTAGTAGACAGTTAATTAGATTGTACAAGAAAGTCAGTTAGTGTATAGTTTTTTTGGATTTATTTTGACTTTAATGTTGATGTTTTAGTCAGAAATTTTAGTTGGGTGATTTATAAGGTAACCGAAAAGCATAAAAAGCATAAATAGCATAATCAATGAAGGAACCCGCGGTTGTCATAGTTTTTATAGGTAGAACTTCGTTTAACCTTATAAAAATGCGAATGGGAAATTTTTTTTAGCATAAAAGCATAAAAAAGCATAATGAGGTCAAAAAAAGCATAATAATAGCATAATCAGAAAAAAAAGCATAAAGGCATAATGCCTAGCAATAATTGCTAAAATCTGAGGAAAATTTTTCAGTTTTTTCTATTTTTTTGAAGAAAAACTAATTCAGTTATAAAATTTACATAAAAAAAAGTGAAAAATTGAAACAAAAATGACTTATGGTATGGTATTTAAAGAACAATGAAGCTACTGTTTGCACTAATACACACATGAAAGTCATTAAATAAAGCGGAATGCCATGCCGGCCAGACAATTCCCATATATCTCATTTAACTCGTTCAGAATATACACATTAACAATTCTTTGGTGCAAGAATTATAGTTGACTTCATTTGTTTGTTTTGTTTAAAAATATAAGAACAAAAAAGTAATAGGGAATCATGTTATTTGTGAATTTAGGTTGAACTTAGGACATTTTCCTACTAGAAACATTCCTCCTGGAAATGTTTGTCCAGGAATTTTTCCCCCCTAGAAATTTCCTTCCAACTTCTTACCGAGGACATTTTACTTCTAGTATTAAAATGACTACTAAAATAAACTATTATCATATAGTGTTCTTTTCCAGAAAATATGTTTTTGTTTATAATAAGCATTGAATACTAGTTCTACTAGCAACAAAATCTAGTTTAACTTCAGTTTATGAATTTTGAATATTTTTAAGATTGTATTCGAATGCACTATTTGTCTGATCGTGAGAAGGAATGATAGTTTATTTTAAAGTGAATTTGATACTGGGAGAAAAATTCCCTCGGTTCAAAGAGTTGGGAGGATTTCCGGGATAAAAACGTCCGGGTGGAAAATGTTCGGGAGGAAAATGTCCAAAATGCAAATGTCCGGGAGAAAAGTGTATGTATACCATAAATTTAAAATTATCTCGGTGAAATAGTAAAGATATTTTTTGTTTCTTTGTCTTATATGCAAAGAAATACGGACTGTTTTTCCCCTGTCATTGTAATATAGACTCAAGAAGTTTTAAAACCAATTAAGTCAACATCCTTCGGAGTCAAACATACACCTATTACCGGATTTATTTATGTAGCTATTTAAGAGTTAACAGTAGCTCACCCGATATATGTGCAAGTGTCACAGGGTTGTGTGACTAGGGAGAATAAGTTGATTAATATCTGAACTATTTTGTTAATTTTAAATTATTACAAAATTGAGCGGGAAGAGTGATCAAAACATTTGATTTTGTATAGTCTGAAAAAATTTAATTTTTTGTAATCTTAATTTACAAATATAGGCCTATTTTAAAAAAGCATAATTTAGCATAATGAGGTCCAAAAAAAGCATAATTATAGCATAATGGACTTCGCAAAAAAGCATAATTACGGTTACCTTAGTGATTTATATTTGGCAATTACGGTGTTTAATGAGATGTAGAAACATACTTCAGATAGTTGACTCAGGAGTAACGAAAAGTAAAGTGATTTCAGGTTAACTAATTTAGTACTTTGAGGGAAATTGTATTCATGCACTTTTATTTCATTTTTGGAGCATTTAAAAATATAATATAATATGCTAAATTTTTTTAGCGGTTTCTTTGTAACTATATATAATTTAATTTAGCACTGAAAACATCGCTGGCTAACCAAATATATTAAATCTGTCCTGTTTAGGCTGTTTTCTTATTTAAGTGAATCTAGTTTAAATGCATTTGTATATGTGACATCAGAGGCTTTGTAATTGTTGTAATATTATAATCATGATCAATCATACTTTAAATGTGTAATCAATAGATAATCATGTCATAAAATGTATTTTAATATGTACTGAAATTCCTATGACTACTGCGAGTGTCCCAGTGACTTAATCAAGTTTTTTTCTCATATTTGTATTCTCACTTTAAAATTGTGTAAATAATTGAGTACAACATAATGCTAATATATTTTCCTTATTACATTGTCTTAATTTAGATACTTACCACTACATATTGTAATTGATCATGTAATAGTTACAATTCTTTAGTTGAAAAGTTGTACATCAGTCTGACTGGTAGTGTCGTAATTATCAACATTCATATCTTGTTCAAATACCTATTATACATACATCATTATTGCGGTAATTATAAAATTATAAAATGATACAATCGTGATTATCTCTTCTTAATGAAATTTTATTATTTAGTGCTGCTACAAATAATGTTATATTATATTACAATAATATTTTGAATTGGAATTATTTCATTCTTTAACAATCATGAATCAATAAATAACTTGTACAATACTGCAAAAAAATATTCTAACTCCGAACGTAAATCAACGTTGAAGTCTTAAGAATAATTAATTCAAAACAAATGATTAGCAGAGTCGTCCATTAAAGTAAAGTAGGATGGCACATTTTTATAATTTGCTATAAGTTATTAATTGTATCTAATAGTTAATATTAACCATTTCGGAGATGATTCGTTTAAATGGTGGGTATTTTGGTTTTGCTACTTTTGGATGTACTAGCAAATTCACTGGCTCTGGTAAATATATATACATACGTGTGATAAATATGATTTTACGACACTGGGTCGAAACGAAATTTCACCGTACGACATTGCGTCGACGACATTGAAAAACAAACGACAGTAGGTCGACAGATATTTCGTAGTACATGCTTCGTCGGAAGACGTCTCGTTGTAAGACATTACGTTTAATCTACTAAGACGGAGGACAATGCGTTGAAGCAAACTTAGTCGATAACATCTTCCTACGGTATATTATTTTGGCTTATTAATTAGGTCTCAAACATTATGATTTTGAAAACTGCCAGCATTGTGCAGCATTATAATGCACATTATAATGTATAGATATTTATCCAGGTACGTATGGCAAGTAAAATAAATGAACCCAACATGAATGTTAATTATAAATATTTCCATCACATCCAAAATTAGTAATTAGTAATTCTAATTAGCATGCTTCACCTATTACACAATATAATTGTCACTCAACATTAATGCACATTATAAGACGAACCGTTAAATGTTTCATTTGGATGCAGTCGCTGTGAGCCACTGCGAGGGGTTCTTAGTGAAAATTTTTAATTTTCTATCTTCTATATAGGTCTCGAATGGTAAGAATAGAATAGTGTGATCATTCAGATTTCAGATCCATGGCTCAGTCTTTACTCCCTATTCGACAATTCCGCTCCAATGGCTTTTTAACGCGCTTGATTTAAAGTTGGCCTTGCCTCGAAAAATAACAGTATGTGTAATGGCAGCGTTCACAAATGAC
>JAQFZE010005132.1:0-10565 GCA_034695245.1 Dicyrtomina saundersi | reverse complement strand
GCGAAACCTGTAACGATATTTCAAAAATATTTCGTCATCAGTACTTTCAGGTCATATATTGTCATAAAAAAAATACAACATCGAATTTGGAAAATGTCAACTTCATTTTTGAAAACGACATTCTGAGCGAATAAAAGATAATTCCACTCAGTGTGCATCTCTGGCACTGGCACTTGGTATTCCAAACTGGTATTTAATTTCTAGCTTTTCTTGCTCCGCTCTGTCGTCTATGAGATTCTGAATTGAATCGCCTACGGTCCTAATTTTAATAATTTGAGCAAGCAATTTTGGAAACATTTTTGGTCCTTGAACTGCATAGTGCATGTTAGTGTACTGTTGGAGAAGCTCCGAATATCTTTTACGCTGTTCATTAATTGTGGGTGAATTTATTATTCCTTTGCGATCAGAATCGAAAAACACAATTACTAGAAGAATAACTAATGTGTTGCTATCTGCCTTCAACTTTTCCAGGTTGGAGTAAAGTAATAACCATGTCTCATTAAAATTTTGCGCAAGTTCTGGTCTTAAAAGTATTTTAAAATACTCGATGGGATTCGTAATTAGGTTGACGCCATGGATACGAGCTTCAGCGACACAAATTAAATACATTTCAACGAATCCCTGAGAAATCAGATTGATCTGATCTGCTTGAGATAACTCTATGCCTCATGATACTATCAAAACAAAAAGAACTATCCGCCGAAGAGTAGTTAAAACAATTTCATTTAGATTTGAGGATGTATTACTTTGAGGGTCCAGATTCAAAAAAGCGGTCTCAGGAAATTCAGTTTTTGCTTTGTTAAATGCTTCCTGTAGCTCCTGCATCAGTTTCTTATTTTCTACAGACAGCTCGCTTAGGTTACTGAAAGATATAAACAAATAGATTCATTATGCAACTTAATTTGCGTGAAATGTATTACTTTTGAGACCTAATTTTTAATTCACGTTTTTTGAAAAATAAAAATTCAAATTAAAGAATTTTCAGAAAGTAGATTTTAGACAAAAGTATGAGAATCACAAAACTGCGAGTTTCATTAAAATCGAACACAAACTGTAAAAGTGACAGGGCGGCAAAATTTAAAAAAACAGATTTTTTGAATTTTGGCGGGCAGCTGTTAAAGCACCGCGCAAAATGCACTCGAGTTACTTCACTTTTTCAGGCTATGTTTTTTCAGACCGTTAGCAAAAATAGTAAGCGGTTTGCTTGTAGGACCTTTCTTTTAAATTTTATAATATTAATAAAGTCAGTTTAATTTTGTTTATCACTCGAAATGTATGTGCAATAAAGGATTAAAGTAGTACCTTTGGACCCACTTTGGTTCCATGCCTATAGCAATGCATTTCTTGTATCTGCAGAGCTGGCAAAAGCCTCGGCTTGTTACAGTTTTTTCGCATGCAGAGGTTGTAGCTGGCACACTACACGTAAAATGTGTATGCCGGTCTTCTTTTACGGAACGGTTAAAGAACATTTTGCAACCGTTGCAACAGGTGCCACCATAATGATTGCTTGTTGCCACATCTCCACAAACTAAGCAAATCTAAACAAACATACCGTGATCACGGCATTATTTACAAGAATTCTATTGATTGAATTTAATTTTTGTCTATGAAATGTGCAAAGCTTTCAATGAATTAATTATTATTTCAAATTACTAAATTGACCTTTTCCTTTCTTGATCGACCAGAATTTGACATTTCTTGGCTATCCATCTTTTTGACTCCACACTTTAAACTTTAACTTTAAAAAGATTTATGCAAATTAAATTAAAAACAACGAAGCTGATAAATCTTAAGTATGCCAATAATAATTATAGATTTGAGATTGTTAACTGTATGATAATTTAAAATATTTATACAACTGAAACTTTGTTGGAAAAAAATGTAATATTTTTTAATCACTTTAATTATATTTTCAGCCTTTTTCTGATTGTCCAGGTAGCAGTAGAAGCAATTCACAAAATGACTTCTGAATTAAGTGACAGTTCTTTACTGCTAGGTCGTCAGTTAGGCTGGGCAGTTATCTCTTCCGTAATTAGAACTGCTGTAATATTGTGCTAAAGTACTTCTAGAATTATAACCTTTTGCTGGAAGCGAGTCATTGTAAATAATAATGCATATACGACCAATGACCAACATACTACCAACAACTAACTCTTGCTGTTACGTACTTCTAAAATGTAAACATGTAACGTCAGTGAAGAATCAAAATAACCTAACTCTAATTTATATTAGCCTCAATGAGACTTTTTAAAAGTGCAGAATGCTTCAATTATTCACAAGTTTTATGAACGAGTTAAATGTTACATTCACAGTATTTTATACAAATACAGTACTCCAGTTACAAATTCTTGACAAATGCAAAATAATTTTAGTTGAAAGCCGCAAATTATCTAGTTGTGTACATGGTTTAAAAAAGTGCAAACATTCCTGTTTAGGTGCATGCTTTTGAAAGTGCAAACTATGCTATTTTTATGTTTTTGAAAAGTCCATAATGCCTATCTATGCGTTTTTGAAAACTGCATACTGTCCTATAACATTTTTTTAAAGTGCAAAAAGTTATATTTACACGCATTGAAAAGTGTGAAACGTTTAACTACATGTTTTCTAAATGTGCAAAATGTTCTGTTTACAAGTTTGTGAGAGGGGTAACATGTTCAATTTTCGATTTTGAAAACTGCAAGTTGCTTCATATACTTACAGGATTTTGAAAAGTGAAAAGTTTTCTTTTCACGTGGTTTTGAAACGTTTTTCACTCGTATGGTTTCAAAAAATGCACTTTACCCTATATTCCGAAGTAATATATAATGAGGCAAAATGTTGTATTTACCTACATGTTTTTGAACATTGCTAAAAGTATGTACAGTATTCGCCTGCTTTTTATAAGAGCAGGCGAAGAATAGTTGCATTGAAATGTTTTTGAAAATTGCAATGTGTACTATGTACTTATAATTATACTGGTTTTTGATAAGTGCTAAATATTTTTGCATTTAACCAATTCAATTTTTGTTTTGCAGATATTGTATTTTATTTTAGCTAAACATAAAAATAGGCAATTTTAAGTCTTCAATAATTCAATATCTGTAAACGTAATTAGTCATGATGTTGATATACTCTAATAATTAGGGCACACGCCACACTTTTTTTAAGCTCTTGGAAAACAAAAAAAATATAAGTTAAAAAGCGAAATACAAAAAAAAAGTCTCATATCGCCAGTGAAGAACCAAAATGACCCATTTCCATTTGTAGCTAAAAACAATATCCACTATCTACAAAAATATTGAAAAATGTCTTGAAAGCATTGAAATAGAATATTTTGCATTTTTCAAAAACTTGTAAATATAACATTTTAAACTTTAAAAAAAAATGTAAATAGAACATTTTACATGTTTCAAAAACATGTAAATAGAACATTTTACTGTTTTAGAAAACATAGAATTAGAGAATTTTGCACATTTTCAAAAACATGGAATTAGAAAATTTTGCACCTTTTCAAAAACATGCAAATAGAACATTTTTCAATTTTTAAAAACTCCCAATTAACATTTGACGCATGTTTTTCATTTTGTTTTTATAACATAGCTCATTTTGATTCTAACCTTAATTGGATACGGGTCATTTTGGTTCTTCACACACGATATAATGTGTATATAGGAAATTTGAAGTCATTATAACTTTATGTTTTTAAATTGTATGCTAATATTATAGATTATAAATAGTTGAGTTGAGGATAATTTCCACCCTTCACCCCCTCTCTATGCGTTGATGTTGAATCATTAAAAAGCATCTTAAACTGTTTTTGTAGGTAATACTGATATTTACTGACGTTCTTGTGAATTCTTACATTTATATGCCCGTAAAATCAATAATAATATTACAAATAATGGAATATTTATATAATAAAAAATTTTACTTTAAAAGTATGCTTTTCAAATTTGTTGTTTACTTTACATATATATAAATATGCTTAGAAGCCTGTTCAAGTGGTTCGTTTGAGTGAAACGATTATATTAATCCCCAAATCTTTCCAATGATGAACAGTGCATATGCATATAGCAGTAGCAGCACATCAACGATATGAACTCACGTTCAGTACTTTAAGGAAGCCTCATAGTGATATATATATATCACTAAATATAAATGTCAGTGAGTCATGAATAAATACTATAGAATTCGTATATAAACAATTGCTTTTGCTTAAAATACTGAAATTTGACTGTAAATGGAAATGGAAGTATTGGAATTGGAATTAGGTCAAGTCCAGTCAGTTTGAGAAAGTACGCATATAGTTATTTCAGGAAATGGTCAGGAAGCAGCAGGGGATCTTGTACCCTTTTGAATGCATACTAAAAGTATATGCCTATCAGTTCCTTAGGCAAATGTCAAAAAAGGAAAAATTCAAACTATAATTAAGTTATGCGCCTGATGCTTCAACACACAAATGCTGGAATCAGGAATGTAAATGTTTTAATAGTATAATTATAGGTGCCTACCTGCTTTATAGAAAGTACTATTATTAGGATATGAAGCACAGTAGATGATATAGCTCCATGCACTTACATGATTCCTATATCAATTTATATGAACTATCAATAACCATTAGGTATATCGAGTTCCAAAGTTCACATACTACAGACATTCTATTTTAACTAAAGCTCATTTTCATTGTGTAGGTGCAAAGTGGAAGTGGAAGGTGGAGAGCATGCAGGTCCGTGTGCAGTGATTAATAATTATTTACTAAAAACACTTTAATTTTAATATAATATAATTAAGTTTCTCCTTTACAAGGGTCTTAAATCGCTAAAATAAACCGCTTTTAAAAAATCAAACTGTGTACATACATACATAATCACAATAATAATCGCAGTCAAAATCTCAAAATTCAAATAATACAAAAGTGACAAAATATTTAATTTAGTAGCAGAATATTAAAAGTGTAAGTGTTTCATTCCTTTAAAAAACCTATATGTGAAGGCATTTTTACCGTAAACATTTTTCGTGCAGAATACATATTGCGTGACAGCTCTTTTGTTACGGCAAAGAGGACTCCTGAATTCATATATGCAATAAATTGACAAAATAATTTGGTGGAAAATTCAAATAGCATAACTTTACTGTTAAAGCGTGATTGCATTGTTCAATTAACAGTCAAAACAGCAATTTTAATTTGGTAATTTATTATATTTATTTACATACATAGTACAACAATGAACAAAGAAATACCTACAGACGAAGGCAACAACATTGTTTGGTCATCAAAAAGAATTAAATATGATTCTGAACCTGGGCAGAATTTTACATTGGAAGTTCAGGATACTAAAAATGAAGATGAGCCAAATGATATCAGTCCTGTTCCTGATCCTGATGCTGCATCAAATTCACTTCTTTCTCCGGATAAATTCGTGTTTTCAATTGATCATGTAAGTCAAGTGGGCAAACTGATTTTTTAGTTTTAATATTTCCGTCATTTAGCTTGACCGTTATTTCCATAGATTACATATCGTCGGTGAAGAGTCATTCTGTCCCCAGTCCATACGATTATTAAAATCATTCTGTCCTAAGTCCATTAAATTGGCAGCTGTTGTCCAGGTCGCTTCCTAGATGTTCTTTGCCTTAGGTGGGGGTGGGATGTACGTTGCTGACATTGTTGTACTCATGACGTACACGTAAGGGTCGTCCACTAAAGACGTAATAAAAATTTCATTTCCAGAACATTTTACGATTTTTGAACTTTTCAAACTTTTTGAAAAGTAAAAGATGTTCTATTTAAATGTTTTTCAAAAGTGCAAAATGTTCTATTTAAATATTTTTCAAAAGTGCAAAATGTTCTATTTGCATGTTTTCCAAAAGCGCAACATGTTCTATTTACATGTTTTTTAAAAGCGCAAAATGTTCTGGAAATGGAATTTTTATTACTTCTTTTGTGGACGACCCCTATGTGTACGTCATGAGTACAACAGTGTCAGCAACATCCCACCCCCACCTAAATGCATAGGACAACGTGAAAGCAACCTCGACAGCAGCTACCAATTGAGCGGACTTGGGACATAATGATTTTAGCCTTGCACTGGACTAAGGACAGCATGACTCTTCACCGACGATATAACTAAATGTAATACAGTATAGTTCGTGCATAAAGAACTTCGTGGGACCGGCCAAATCTGTATCTTTTAGCGGTTATCTCTTTCAACTGTTTAAGCAATTTCCTTGTACGCAAAGCGTTTTCAATATTTACTGATATACAGTTGCAGTTTTTATTATTAGTTATAAAAGTTGAAACAAAGTCAAAATAGTGTTTACAGTTACAGTGAAGTAAGAGATAAATATTGTGGGTAGACATTTATGTTGATTTTTAAAATAGTCTATTATGTTGGTTTGCTTTGCATTATTTTGGTTGTGACTCAAATTTAGGCCTATGTTATGAAAATTGTAAAATACAGTTTCATCAGTATTTGTCTGTGCTAGTAAGAACTGCTGAAATATCTGCAAAATTTCTAACATCTCAGAAGAAGTGGAAATTAATGGACGGGGATGGATCTTCTGTTTCTGTATTTTATTTCTCGGAATCTTCGTCAGATTCGTCACACTGTGAAATGTCACAGAAAATTTGCTCCTACATCGATGCACTTAAACATTTAAACAAGATAATGAAAGACAGTAGGTACTGGTCCAGTACAAGTGCAGTTACAGTATTATCACTGCTACTTTGTCCCTCAGATTTTCAAAAATTCCTTTTAATAAACCAAAAGCTCCATAATATAGCACCAAATCATTCCCTTACAGCAGTACATCCCTTATATCGAATGCCTAAAAACCAGAACATTATGACGTTGCTAGCATAGCCGGGCAACCAAACAGTCGATTTTTCTCCCTAATAGCGATTTTCCCTTTTAACCATTGCTTATATACAAATTATATTGTACTACTTACTAGGTGTGGATTCGATAAGTACAATCACTACGGTGTGCTTAAGAATCATATATACGTCTGTAAATTACCACAGTTTATCAAACCTGTTGGGTGGGGGATACTATAATAATTGTTCCTACAATATTCATAGTAATAACACCTAAGCATATCGTCGGTAAAAAAATAAATCCATTTTTTTTTAATATTTTCTAAAAGCAGAATCTTCTTGATACTTGGAACACTCATGCTGAGTGTGTATGCTTAGATTCAAAATACAAATATCTGAAATCGATTAATCCACATAAATGTAGCACAACCCTACTAGCTAGTCCTGTAACTTGCTCAGTTCAAAAAGTTCGACGTTTCCTAAATGTATATGTATGTATATTTAGAAGGTTAGCAACCCGATGGGTTGCAATTAACAAAAATTAATATATTAGGTTGTTCAAGTTTAGCTGTTACAGTAAATAAAATGTTGCCTTGATTGTGGTCAAATAGATTTTATGGTGAGTTTTGACAAGATATCTGCTCAGAGTAAGGGATTAGTTTTTCCCATAGGTGTAACTTGTAATGCAAGTTGTAACGCAAGGTGTAACTTATGACAAGGCCCTTGCCCGGTTTACACTATAGAATCTGAATTGCTCATTATTGTAGTCAGTAATCTTCACTTTTAGTTGTTACATTAAACAAAATTTTGCATTGATTGTGATCTAATCAACTTGAGCTTTGGCAAAATGCTTGCCTGGGTTAAATTTTAACAACAGACTTGCCCGTGTTTACTATTGGTCACAGGCTTGCCTGGGTCAATATTTTACTATAGTGTTAGGTAGGTTAAAATTTCACCACAGTATTGTCTGGGTTAAAATTTTACCGCAGTATTGTCTGGGTTAAACTTTTACGACAGTATTGTCTGCGTCAAAACTTTACCACTTTATTGGCTGGTTTAAAATTTGACCACAGTATTGTGTAGTAGTAGTGTGCGTATGTGTGATCGGGTTCATTTTTTTTCAACTTTGAAAATCTGTAACTTTTTCTGTACTTCCTCCAAATTCACTGTTAGTGTACTGAAATACTAGCCAGTTCATTCTCTATGTACCCTTAAAATATCAAACCGATAAATTGAAAATTTAAAGACTTATACCGAATTGTATGAAATAACTTCGATAATTTTCGAAATAACAAAAATGCTGTAAATGTGATTACCGTGTCCCAAAATGTGATCATGTTAAAATTGCATTATTATTACAGTGGAAGTTAGTGCCTTTTATGTGATCACTCTAGACAACTTTCAGATAAGATGAAAAATAAAAGATAATGCGATTTTAGGTTCCATTATGAGAACTTAAAAAACACTACATGCGTAAAATACAAAATCACATGTTTTGGGGTGGTCTGCAAATGGCGTCACAACATTAATGACTTTTTTGTCCCACCACTATTTTATCATTTTATGGGTTGCCCATAAATGATGTCATCGAAATATCTCAATTTCTACGACCCTATGATTACCGTGTCATCAACTGAACCTTTGTGCAGAATAGATGGATATCTTTAACATGCGTTGTCATCAAGATCCTAGCTGACCCACTAACCGTACCCCTGGCATCATTTACGGATGATCTCTTACCATTGAGTAAGCGACTATTTTAAAATTGAATGTCATCAGTCATCAATATCTGACTAGACCAGCTGATCCGAACGATGATAATATTCTTTAAGGACAATTTCTAAGGGGTTACCTATAAATGATGTCATCATATTGGTAGGTAAAAATAATATAAACGATAATTCGGCATCTGTAACATGTGATAACAGCAATTGCGTAAATGATCGAGGAATTCCTGAACTAGTGGGTTTATCCTGAGCTACACACCACAATAATGCTAACGATACACTGAATTTTAATACCCACCCATTTTTCTAGTTTACAAAAAATCAAAATTTGCTGTAAGGGATGGTTCATAAATAATTTCACGCAAATTAAAACTTTATTAGGACCCATTCATCTCTATGTCATGACATCAACATTACATAAACCGCTATATGTAATATGTCTTCAAACACTGACTGGACCCACACCCTTCCGGACGACTTTATTTATGGACGATCCCTAATGATGTTAAACAGCATTGTCAACTTATTCTAATAAGCTTTTTGATAAACTGAGTTGATTCGATGCTTTTAGCCATCTGCAGCTCTGATCACATTTAAAGCTCATAGAATGATCACATTATAGCACAACTCCCGGATTCGACACTTCGACCTTTCATCTATTTTAGTGGGAACTCTCCGTACGAAAATCTCAAACAGTATCTTCAAATAGTTGGTAATGAATGTATCAATCACGTTGCACACGTTGTTTAATTCTAAAATGTACAACACTAGAAATTTCGAAATTTGAAAACTCGGAAAAAAATTCGGAAAACGAGTTATTCTGATATGCGGACTTCGGAGATTTTACTCTGCCCAGGTTTTCAAAGTTTCGCACCCTTAATTATACTGTCGTTAGTTAAGAGTACAAGCTATCATTACCGGCTAGTAAAGGATTTCTGATGCAGCTTGTGTTTTAGCACCAGCCACTGATCACACTTAAGGCATGATCACATATACGCACTCTACTCCTAGGTTAAAATTTCACTACAGTATTAGCTCGGTTAAAATTTTACTACAGATTTGGCTGAATTAAAATTTTCCTACAGAATTGGCTGGGTTAAAATGTTACCACAGTATTAGCTGGGTTCAAATTCTACTACAGCATTGGTTGGGTTGAAATTTTACCACAGATCTTAGCTGGGGTAAGGTTTTCTCACATGCTTGTCCGTGATTATGGTTACTGTGATCATTGCTCTCTATTTCTGTATACAGTACACCTGCTTCTCATAACATGTTTGTTTTAGCATAACCAGTTACACGATGGATCTACTGCTAAATACCATGACTGTCGACTTAAAAACCTTTTACTGTTATATTTGGTGTGAGCTTTAGACACAAGCTTTTGCGAAGAATTAATTAGAATTGAAAGGTAGTGGTAGGAGAAGGACGTAATATTTTTATGCTCCCCAGCGACAGGAACTTTTGCCAAATTTTGGTTAGTTTTTAGATGCTGAGCATCTATTGAAATAGTTTTGTCTGTCCGTCTGTCTGTCCGTCCGTCTGTTGGGGTTGCTCTACAGGTCACAGTTTTTACATGATTTCTGTCAAACTACTCATAAATTTTCACAAATGCGACTACGAGGTGCCCTATTGTTTTTGAGAGTGATCGGACCAACTAGTTATCTACAATTAACGGTTGAATGGACCCTTGGGGTAGTATACCTAGTAAAAACGCCTAAAATGCGTGTAAACACATACAAAACAAATGCAAAAAACAAAATACATAGCATTGTGTTTAAATTCTACCGGGCAAACCGAAGTATTCCAATCTATGCTACAGTGCAGTGCAGGCAGTGGTCATTTGGTCTGGCACTTCAGACACGTAAGAAATGTCGTTCTGGGGCTTAGGGGTTACGCACAAATGATGTCCCGTAAATAATAATTTACGTTTATATAAGGATGTAGCGTGTCATCAATACCCGCCTACATTCACTTGCACTACTTATCAACATTTACTGACGATTCCATACAAGTTCGACACGTATCCTTATCAAACATAGGATTTT
>JAQFZE010005131.1:0-10567 GCA_034695245.1 Dicyrtomina saundersi | reverse complement strand
TAACTGAAGATTAAAAAACTTCCATTGTGTACTACTTTGTATTCCTATATTTGCAATTTACGAAAGCCATTAAATCTACTAAATGGGAGACTTCTACAATTCTCATCCGATTTTGATTGAAATTTAATTTTTTTTTCGAACCCTCAGATAAAATGTGCATTGTTTTCTAAAAATTCCAAAAAATCCTTTATACCACACCGTATTTTATAGCAGTAGACTTTTTTAATTTATACATAGTAAAAGATAGAAAAGCAAAAGATTTCTAGTGTAAGTGCGTAGTCACATATCGCCGGTGAAGAAGCATTTTTGCCTAAATCCAGTCCAGAACTAAAAGCATTACTGCCCAAGTCCATGCGTTTCTTAAAAGCACTTTTGCCCAAGTCTACCGAACTGTGCAGGTTTAAACAGGATTTGCATGGACTTGGGCAAATGTGCTTTTAAGAAACGAATGGACTTAGGCAGTAATACTTTTAGTTCTGGACTGGACTTAGGCAAAAATGCTTCTTCACCGGCGATATCGTCTGTGAAGAACCAAAATGACCCATATCCAATTTAATCTAGAATCAAAATGAGCTATGTTCTGAAAACAAATTGAGAAACATGCGTTAAATGTTGATTCAGAGTTTTGGAAAAGTGTAAAATGTTCTATTTACATGTGTTTTGAAAAGTGTAAAATTTTATATTTACATGTTTTTTTAAAAGTGTAAAATGTTCTATTTACATGTTTTTTAAAAGTGCAAAATATTCTATTTACATGTTTTTTTTTAAAGTGCAATATCTTCGATTTAAATGCTTTCAAGACATGTATAAATATTTTTGTATGTAGTACATATTTTTTTTTAGCTAAAACTGGATATGGGTCATTTTGGCTCTTCACCGACGATATATAAGGCACGCGTTTGCACCATTCAATGTGTGAAAATTGTACATAGTACCCATAGTCATTGTTTATTTCTATTTGGACAGTGATAGTACTGATAGACTGACTGAAGGATTACTCCACAGTCTGTACCGTAACCGTAACCAACCATTCTCATGTCTTGTCCCACAGAGTCCAATCCAATAGTATAATAATCGCCTTCAACTATTGACACAAGTATAAAGGTATAGGTGAGGGATTGCGGATTGGAGATAGTACAAACTAGGCAATAGGCATTAGGTAGGCTTACTCTGATTTTGATTTCCACTTCCATTTATAGGCAACGAGTTTAGTTGTTAGTTGTTAGCTTGTCTTATCATCAGTCAAAGTACCTACCTATGCTATATTCTCACCTAATTACTATATATTACTACTATCATTCCCTCTTATCTACTTTCAACATTCAACATTCTACATCCTCTCACTTAAGATTGTGATTGCCAATACGTCAATTCACGGCTCTGCACAAGTCACCCATTCTTTCCCTGTCCCACTGATTGCCATTACTAAATAAAAGTGCCACGTCGTCGATCTGCCTCCCGATGCCGATCTACTTATGTATGTAGTCGCTGTGGTTGTAATTGTAAGCGTGTCCGTCTGTACAAACCACCACCACCACCACCATCAAACCAACACAATACAGATATTTAGAATTTAGAAAGGCCAACCTATTAACCTGTGTTGAATAGACTGCCCAGATAACATACAAAATAATAATGTGTGTACTTAGGATTTAGATTTAGTGCACGCGCCATTATTACAGACTACAGACACACATAGGCTATACGCAATTTAAAAGGCAGGCAATAAGACAGAGAAAGAAATGGGAAGTCTCAAAATGCCATCAGCCCTGCCAGCTGTTCCTATTTATTAAATACACTACATACATACAACGAGGAAATATGTGACTGTGCGAATCGAAATCGAAATCGAAATCGAGAACAACGAATACAGTGTGACGGATCTGCAAAAACATTTAAATCTTAATCTGACTTTCGAATTGGAATAATTGAAATCCCATAAAAATCCAATTCCAATTGTCACTTTCATATACAGTCATATTATACATAGTAGAGAGCCCACAAAAGACAATTACTTGGCAAACTATAATATGTAGTTACATAGGTAAATAAATTGGCAAATTGTAATTTGTACTTTGTACTTTGGTACATGAAGCAATATTGGAAGAATAGCTATACGTAGACTCATTCTTTGATTTCACACCCCACACATCATTACCATCACAATTGTAATTTCAATTGCATTCCAATTACATTCCACACACCGAGAACCAAACAAATCAAACCAAACCATGGCACTTTATTAGTCCTACTGCCTACTGCCTACTCTCTACCTACATGCCAAATACATAAGGTGGAAAGAAAGAAAGAAAGAAACGAAAATGAAATACAATCACAATCATAGCATAATTGTTATGTAGATTAATAGAAGATCCGCATCACAGCGTCGTCGTCGTCGACATCCACACACAACAAACTTGGACGGATTCGACTACGACAATCCAATACACAAAATCACATTCAACTAATAATACAATCCAAATATGAAGAGTTGTTTGGAAAAACGGGTCAAGTCCACCAAAGCAATTTTACAGGAACAACGAATAATGAATAAAAGGTGACAGGATTATTTTTGAGAAATTTTTTCTACAGGTACTGAAGCTCACGAAGCGTTATTTCAAGCAGTTTTAAAAATCTAGACTGACTCTGGACCAAAGTTAAATCAGAAATACATGTTTTAGGTGGACTTAACCCATTTTGCCAAACAACTCTTCATCTGCAAAAAACATACATTGAAGTATAGGTAGTAGCATCTTATTAAGACTTGGGAAATTGTGTGCCGTCTCTGGCGCTATGTCATTAGTCATTACAGTAAATCTCTGTTCTGTGCACAGTCCTTCCTCTATGTTGTTCTCGCCTTTTTTCTTAGTCTTCTTTCCCATAAGCAAATATGTAAAAGTCAAAATTCAAAAATGAATGAGCCATTTAAGATTTTCGTTTTGTTTTTTCTTTGAGACTGCATCCAAGTCTCGAAGTCCAAGTGGAAATTTGTACAATTCTAATTTTATACCGTGTCTCGCCTCGTGTCATGTCATATGTCTCCTTGTATTGGCTAATGGTTTTGGTTGTTATTGTGGGAGTAGGTCAAATCCAATTCATGGCTTCCTCTCTACTTTTTTTTAACAGCGTCTTTCTTTGTCTTTATCGTTTGGCGTTCTCATTCCCCCCTTCCCTATCTTGGCCTACTATACTATATACAGCTTTCCAGTTTACAGTTTTTACACCTTCACCGACCGCCGTCGCCGCGCCGGATCAGGAGATCAGGAGATCATACGACCACGACCACCGTTGCTGTTTTGTTGTACCTGTCGCCTGCCTGTCTTGTCGGTCTATTAAATTAACTATATATTATATTTATTTATTAGGTGTAATTTATTATATACTATTTGATTAGTGTAGAGGCGTGTCAAGTTTATTTAGTCTCATGTGACTAATCTCTTTTATCGCTATTCGTTATAAATGGAAATGTGCTCAAATATTTTAATGCTTTCTTACTTGTTATAGTAATGCTAAATTTGAATTTAAAAATTCACAAAATATGTACAGGATTTTAAGGTAGCTTATAGGTACAGAATGTAGATGGGATATTCCATGTACATTTTTAAGTTAGGTATAGGGACCTATCTAGTTCGATACAATTAAATTAAAAATGAATACAATTCAAATCCCTATTGACAAGCCCACACATATTTAAAATCCAAATCAGATACTTAAAAAAGAACTTATCTTTACAAGTTACAAGTTAGAAATACAGCAAAGTTTATTTGGTAGATGAGTCTCTAAGTAATTGCTTCACCGATTCAAATTTTGACAAATAGTCACTGTTATAACGTTACAGTATAGTAGCAATCTAAGTGCCATAGATTTGTACAATACTACCTGCATACGTAGCGAGTTTCGACTTTGTCACGCTCTGCTAATAATTTTCTTGTTTTAGCTCCCATTCTCTCTTGACTTTCCTTACAATAAGAAGGCATTAAATATTCATAATATGCCAAGCAATCAAGGAAATTAAAATGACAATTTGCAATCTACTCATGTACTTATCGTTAGTACCTTCTGCAATACCTTCTATGAACTACGTAAATGCATACGTCGCAGTTCCTTACTGATATAAACACACCCCTTATATATGAAGAGTTGTTTGGCAAAATGGAATTAGTCCAATTTGTTTTTACAAAATAAGATTATTTGCGTTGCGCGTTTTATTCAACTAGATACTTTACTATGTTGAATGGTAAAGAACAAAATTCAACCAAAGCAATTTATAAAAATAGTCAAAATTTCGTTTTTTGGCAAAACGGGTTGTGTGTGTGGTGCGAACCCAGAGTTGTATGAAATTTGGAAATATGAAACTTCAGGTTTGCAAAGCTGTTGCCTCAAATTCCGTTGATGTAGGTAGGTGCAAAACCCTAAATAATAGTAGCGTCTAAAATCCGGATTTATGCAGCGCAGCAATAATGGAAATAATAATAATTCCCCAAATGGACTCAAACCCAAAACCAACAACTTCTACAAAATAATAAATATGATTTATTTTAACTAATACAAAATGAAGGAAAAATTAATGTATAGTTTACAATAGACGTAGTAAAAGATACGGGTGGAGCGGATCAGTTTGTAAGTCTGATCTGCAACAGAGTTGGAGTAAGAGTTAAAGATTTTAGGCTGAGTTGGTCCAATTATATCGAAAAGTCGGCATGGTTGGACCGCATGGTAAAAATCGAAGTTTCCAGAAATATGTATTTTCTATTTTACAAATATTATAGTCCACGTGGACTGCACAACCAAAAAAAAGTAACTGACATGAGTTCAAGGATGATCTGGCCGGAAATGTAAAGAATGCAGAAATTAACATATTAATAAGTGACCGAGCCAGATCGAAGAATATAACTATACATAAAATGTAAGGAATGAGAAAAGTCAGGACTAAATTTTACTATTTCTTTAGACATAACTTACAGATATGTTTAGTTTCGTTTAGAAAAGTTTAGTTTCACTCAAAATGCTTAAAACATCTCACCGACTTTTGACTCCATGTTAAGTTACTGATTTTGAGGGAAAACGGAAAAAGTCCACAAATTAAAATTTTTCAAAATTTCCAAAAAAATACCAAAGTCAGTGTAGATTTATGAAACTGTTTGCAATAACGCTTGGTCAGTTGCATTACCTGTAGAAAAAATTGAGATCAAAAAATAATCCTGTCACCTTTTATTCATTATTCGTTTTCGTTGTTCCTCGATGAACTTGCCCCGCTTTGCCAAGCAACTCTTCATATGTTTTAGTTTGTCACTATATTCATTCCTGGCTTTAAAATGTAGAGCGGTACTATCTACTATGTATGCCTAATTATACACTACCCACCTACATATTAGTGTGACAACGCGTTCATCAGGAAATGAAATACATAAATCAATGTTTTTTATAGAGCCATCGCCATCGCCATGCCAAGGTAAGACTCGCAAGATTTTTTCAATTACGTTATTAAACGCCAACGATCACAAGTCACAAGAACGTCACAAAAGCCTTGATTATATAGTGATGGATTAATTCATATCTCTGTACATGGAACATTCAGTTTTTATAGTAGGTATATTGTGAATCATTGTTATTACTATTATTACATAGTAGATACTCCTGTATAGCATATAGATATAGTACTCCAGATTCCAGAATATAGATATACACTCTATACTTACCACGTCAACTTGATTTTTAATCTAGTTGTAACTTGTAAATTGTCCCTCATAGCATAATTATAGCTCAAGTACAAAACAAAAAGAAACGAAAACGATGGAGTTGCTATATGGACTATAATGTCTCCATTGCAGTTTGCAAGACACAGCAATAATGTAATGTAGAATATATCTAGTAGTCAAGTATTTTATTTTATTTTTTGCCACAACAACCTTACCTGTTGAGGGCGACATAATCACAAGGAACGAAAAGGGACGGCAGAAAGCCGAATTGGAAACGGGAATAAATTACAGTTTCATGTCAAACGCCGTCGTCTACTACTGTACTGAATTTTCGGCCTATCTGCCTCTGCTACTGCTAATAATGTTGAATCTGCACAGGACTGCTACTACAATGCATTACTGCAATGGCTTTATTATATTGACAAGAATCAGGAATTAGGAATCAGGAGGACGCAGACAAGTACAAGTTCTGCACCCACACACGTTCCGCCGTACAATTTAATTTATGTAATCCAGTCAAATCAAATGATACAGAAAGAACAACAACAAAAACAACAACAACATCAATGGCAATGGCATAATGGAATAGCATGCAACTACGACGGCCACTTACAAAATCTGTCTGATTTTTCATTACAGCGACGAACGCCTCATAAAAAATTGCTAGGCAATCTAAAACCAAAATGTGAAAGATCTACACACTCTTTGTCAGGACTAGAACTAGAACTAGAAGACAAGAAGTATAATTATCTGTATATGCCAGACCCCAGAAACGAGATATCTATATGAATTACTGATATAACGTTGTAAGAACAATGTAAAAGGAATGTAATTTAAAGCGCAAGGTTAATCTGTAATATTGAATTATTGAGTGTTAAACAGTGTTATTTTAATTTAAAGACTTGAAATTTCATAGATTATGGAATTACAATTTAAAAGTCAATTTATAAGTGAGTATTAAATCGAAGTCGTGTAATAAAGATCCTGTAATCTCGTAGCGACGCTCTATTTTAGTGCTGTCCTACCTTTTCAACTGGCTTAATTGCACTTTTTGACTAACTTCAATATATAGAGAACGTTTTTTCATGTAACTCTGGGATTTCAAAAATAATAACCTTTCGGTAAAAAGTGTGAACCCCAAAAACACAACTAACTTTTTCGACTTCTGGCGGTGCAAAATATCTGAACAGAACAGGCTGGGGCATCAGACAACTTACTGTAGCCGTAGCCGTAATCGGACACTACTAGGTTAGGTAAGTTGTTATGAGTACAATTTATGTACCTACCTACAAGCTACATTTATTTGCATTAGTATCAAACATCAGTATTTCCTTCTACAGTGAATTCAACTGGACCACTACTACTACTGGACCAAAAACATGGAAACGACGAATATATAAGGGAACAATACGCCATACATCTATAACATATTATAGAGACACTCAAAATCTTCAAATGAAGTTAGTTCGTAATTGACAAATAATCCAACATGAGAAAACCACACGAGAGACAAGAAAACGTCAACTGGTTTCCGTGTAGCAGATTCTTGTTTCTAATTTTTTTCCAACGTCCAACGTCAAAAGTCAAAACCCAAAGGCCCAAAAGTGAGCTCACCATCTCAACTTCAACTCAACTTCAACCAGTTTGACTCTCCTGTGTTCCCTTTCCAGTTTGGCCATGCTGCTACGACTACGAGATCAAGATGTAAGATTGATGATTACTTCAGCTAAAGCTCACACATTATCAGTGTCTCCCTGATAACGGAGTACACACATATATTAATTCACTTGTCAATTCTCTGTGTAGCACCAGCAGTATATGCCTATAGCAGTAGTTCTGTGTATATCCAGGAAAACCCAATCAGAGCTGTTTTTTTATTACAACACTATTTTATGTATTTTGAAATACTGAATCTGGGCGGCTAGAAATTATACGGAGGTAATAATCTCTATCCAGGATTAAAATATTAATTCATTATTTAATCCATGTGATTACGAGCCCAATCAACTGTACACTTGTCCTTTTCAGCTAATTGTAATAGTTGCTATATATTGTCACTGCATTAGATAAATATGGTCTTACTTCTCATATCTATATGCATTCAGTATATCCATATGTATTTTCATGGTCACGGATTAATCCTGCTTAATATTATGTTGGCGATTATTATTATTATTACAAATATTAGAAGGAGGAATATTATTATATCATTCTATTGGTTGTAATGTATTATATTAGTAATGCATACGGGATGATTTGAATTAGGATTCAAATCATCATTCGATTATTTTCTTCCGCCATATCTTATTTTACTGTTGAATTGTGTTGACGCGTGTTGAATTTCAGAAGAATAAATTACGAATTTAATATATTTTAAATATAAATACCATCATTTCTTAAATACCTACTAAGACTCTGACAGTATATTATAGTTAATTACCATGTCTGTAGTATAGTAGGTACCTACTTGAATACAGATTTCATAATAATTGTAATTAATACACAAGACCTTCAATGAGACAACTGACGTCAGTGAAAACTGTACGTATGTCAGCAATTTCTAGATTGTGTTTCTCAATCTAGAAATCGCTAGCATGTTATCGCTGGCATGTAAGTAAATGACATTTTTCCTTATTTTTTAAGCGAAGCGCGTCTTACTACATATATAGGTACTTTTACTTTTTATAAATTTTTTGGAGCCCAAGTTCCTCTTGTATAAAAAAAACAATTGTTGCACTATATATTTTTTTGAACAAACAAATTACAAGCAAAAACATTTTTCGAAAAAAATGCGAAGGAATTCTTTGAGAAAAGACGCCCTACATCACATGTCTCTACGTTGACATTCTACATGCTGCTCGTTTAATTTTTTCAGTTTTACCAAACCAATAGAGCACAAGCCCTTTATCTAACTTGTCTATATTTGTCTGATGTCTCCCCTCCATGTAATTTCATTCCCTATATGTTGCTATATAGTCCGCATAATTAAGTCATAGTTTGAGGCCTAATTACAAAACTCGAAGAAGATAATCTTATCTTTTTACAACAAGGCACTCAAGTAGATTAGTAGTAGATGGGTGAAAACTGAGCAATACCAAAAATGAAATGAAATGGGGAAAAAACCGCCAAAGAGATAACGTGGACATAATGGAATCAATGGAATGCAATAGAAAATGGTGAATTTCAGAATCACTTAAGACAAAATAACTAAAGACTTACATAACTATTTGTGTGTGTGTGTGTGTGGGTCATTTTAAGAAATTATAGAAAAAAAATCCATTTCTATTTTCTTTCGTCTATACATACTAACCCCCAAAAGGAATCTCACTTCCAGGTCAGAAGATAAAAGGAAACCCCACAGTTAAACAAGAACCAAAAACCGACAGGATTTTAAGGGCATATAGCGTGCGCGTGTATTTAAAAGCAAAAGAATTTACAGAGTGCGCTATAATTGTAGAGTTTTGTAGAGTGTGAAATAATTTGTTTGTGGTGTTTGGTATTTCTCACTCTTACTCTGTCCCCATGACACCATACCGGTCGTACGCCGTGCCATGATACCATGGGCCAACAAAGTCCAATAAAATCCCGTTACTACTATTAACTTTATCTATGAAACATAAGAAGGATTTAAAATGTGAGAGTCAAAGTGGAACTGGAACATTACCGGCACCGGCAAGCGATCGAAGGACATAGCGGCCTAAAAGATAACAAATATCC
The DNA here is from genome assembly GCA_034695245.1 of Dicyrtomina saundersi. Lineage (NCBI taxonomy): Eukaryota > Metazoa > Arthropoda > Collembola > Symphypleona > Dicyrtomidae > Dicyrtomina > Dicyrtomina saundersi. The sequence continues at coordinate 1,151 of JAQFZE010005131.1, read as the reverse complement.
AGAGTAAAATATTGTCCCTATCCTGCCCAATAGTAAACTACCAGTACCAGTACCAGTTTCAGTTCTACAAGCAAGGTTTGGGATCGTCCATAAAGGATGTCATCAAAATATCTCATTGTGCTGCTTAAATGGCTCTCTTTATAACCTGTGAGCCATCAGGGTCTCATTAGTATCCAAGAAGACCCACAATAGCCCGTCCCGTCACGTCATTTATGGACGATCCGATTACAAAAAAAAGCTTAGCAACTAAAAGAGCTGTGTACGTATAATCTTTTCGGTTGACCAAAGAAATGTAGAAAAGACGGCGAGGATATGACGAAAAAGATAGTGTGCGGCCAGACCAGACCAGCGTCACCAACGCTTTTTAACTTAGGTAAGTTCTAAAGATTTTTGGGTTTTCTTTCCCATAACGATCCTGTAATATAATCCAATGGTCCTGGTTCTTAGTAAAACAAATGGTGATATTGTTCTAAATTAAATAAGTCACACACCACCATTACGATCAATACGAAAGGAACAGAGAGCGTCGCAAGAATATAGAAAAGAAATCAAAAGGAAATCTTTGTTAGTATTTGGAAATTAAGAGATGGAGACGGGTCTCTCACGGAATTACTTACTTAGGGACGGGCAGAGTATAATAATGCGTAAATAAGTTGTAAACTGGAAGGAAAAGGGACGCCGGGCAGGACGGACGGACGGTGAGCTGAGGGAATAAGGGAAACCCTTGGATGTGAAAATAATAGGCTAATCAAAGATAAGGAACAGGTCTCAGCCAGTCTACGCAGTGTCAATCCTTTCAATTTCCCTCCAATATAGATATCAACAATCAACGCTCAGTCAAATACATTCATGTATAATTACACTTTGTCTTTCTTAAGTAAACTATACACCGAAAACGAATACACTTAATGTAGAAACGAAAATTGAACGCTTCACAATCAAAATACCTGTATGGGGAACAATCCCGAGATTATTTTTAAAATAATGGGCAATCTTCAATTTCAATTATCTGTGTGTAATAAAGCGTCTCATGGCTAAAGCAAAACGCTGTACATTTTTTTGTTTCAAAGTGCCCCGTAGCCGTAAACCTACCTTAAATACATTACGGGCCGCATAACCGTTAACCTTATAGGCACTTTGAAATATAATAT
>JAQFZE010005130.1:0-10567 GCA_034695245.1 Dicyrtomina saundersi | reverse complement strand
AGAGCGTACAGTGGACGAAAAAATATTCCCCTATGATCAGGGGTCGGCTAAAAAGCAGGTGGAGTGGAAATTTCATAGTCGAAGGCATATGGGCTCCCAAGTTTGCCAAAGCTCCAAAACTCGAGGAGTCGGAGCTATTGGCCTCCCACAGGCTCATATGCGCTTTTTTTCGACGTAAAAAAGACCGATCAAAAAGACGAGAACGACCGCATTTCGTTCTCGATTGGCTTACAATGATTTGATCTAAATTACAAAGTTGCAAAATTTAAATTTAGGAGTAACCATCACTGTTTTAATAAAGTACCTGTACTTCATAGGTCATATTTTAGCGTTACTCAAGTCACCTTTGTTGAAGCTATTGTTAGCTGAAGCTCAGCATCTACTTCGGGCCCACGGTCGCCAAATCCTGCGCGAAGCGCCGGATTTTTTGTTTAAACAGCATTAATACGCTTCTGACTTTTTCCATGTGTTGTACGGGCTATTTGTGGCCATGTAATGTAAAAAATGATTTATTGCACAAGAAAACAGGCTCTACTGGTGTCAGTTATATTACTGCTTAGTAAAGTTTTGAATTTGTTTCCTGATCTCATCTGGAGTAACAGCTACACATTCGTTTAAATATCTTAGGAGGTGTGAAAAACATTTAGAAGGGTGCACGATTTATATGCAGGAATGAATAACATGATTAAAAAATTAATTACTATTAAATTGCAGTCTGACGATTTATGCCAGTTTATTTTCCTAAGTTCAACTTTGCAGTATAGTAGGTATAAATATTTGCAGTAGGTATAAAATTATTTATATAGCACGGACTTAGTCGGATTAAATACACAAGACGCTCAATATTGAATAATGAGCGTTTTCATATTTAAATAAACGCGGTGGAGGAAATACGTTTAGCAAATATAAGTTCTCAAATGTTTTGCTAAGTGGGTACAAATTAGATCATATGGAGCAATTGTGTAACTGTAAATAGGAAATAAAATAAAAATAAAAATTTGTTACATCAATGAGTTTTGTAACTCTATATTAGGCATCATATTTCTAACATCATTCAATTCCGGGACATTTTGCGTCCCGGCAAACCCTTCGGCGGGACGCGGGACACGACCCTCTATTTCCGGACTGTCCCGCGTTTTCCGGGACACCTGGCAAGCCTAGTTACCCAAAATTCAAAACTGGAATTTCAATTCCAGTTTCCAACCGGACTAAAATTTGAGGCAAGGAGTACAAAATCAATCCTTTGCAGTTTAGTGTGATTTTTGATTTTAATGCTGTCTCGCCCGCCTTGATTCATACATTTCTACGGTTCTAAATGTTCTGATCATTCGCCTGTTTTCTTTGCTCTCTCAAAAGAGTTGTTCGCAGTTTAGTCTCAAAGTTTAGGTTAGGTTATAGTTTAGGAATCTAATATGATCATCCCCATTTCAAGCTAGAATATAGGTGGGATTAGTAGTCTCGTAGTGCAACGCGGATGTACAAGAGATAGGGGTTTCGAGGATCGAACACACATCCCAGCAAACCACATTAAGCAAATAAAAGTCGGATAATGGTTGGTCCTCTGGTCCCGATTTGAGGTGGCAGAAATTTGGAAATGTCGCCGCGAACACTGGTGGCCGGACTATCATACAATGCCAGCGGCCCAACGGTGGACCGACTGAAAAACGCCAATCGGCCGCTAGTTAACCGACACCAATTGATACCTGTTGTGCCAACAATTATCTGATATATATCCGACTGCTACTCATACAATACCCACCATGTATCAGACTTTTATCTACATAAATACATCTTTTTACTGGACTGTTATCCACCCACTTCTCATATCCCCCTTTCACCGCTCCTAAATGTCATAAAAGTTCATAAATTCATCAATTCACACCAAACCCTGTTTTGATATTTTCGCATAAACATTTCCTAGTGGTTATTACGAACTAGGTCTGTAAATAAACTATTCGTTCAGCACAAAATTCGGCGAGTTTGATTAAATGGCGCACAGAAGTAATGGCTTGCAAATGAATAACATTAATAAACGTTGTAAATAATCATACTAAACTACAAGACTGAGTTTCACTGTATTTATAAATCCAGTTATTTATTGTATGGTTAGAGTAATAAGTGTGATTTTTCCAGACTTACTGACTACCACATCAAGAAAAATTAGTGAATACTTGTACTGTTATCAATGTTGTCACAGTAAGTGTAATGTCATGTTCTGTGCACTGCCTGGTCTTTAACTTTTGACATTTACAATTTTTAAGAAATCCCACGTTAAATTGTGCAGTTTATAACAGTTGTGAGCCACATACTTCAGTATTGAATAATTGAATACCGAAATATCGAACAAAACAACACTTCTGAATGCACAGAATACAACACTACACCTTGAAATATCGGCACCAAGATGCAATTTACTAAACTGGAGCCACACACAGAACAATATGTTAGAATAAAATATACAGCAATGCCCGACATTTCAAAATGCAGTGTCGTATTTTGTGCATGGCGCATGGTAATTTCATATTTTGTTCGACATTTTGGTATTTAACACTGAAGTACGCGGTTAACATCTATTATGAACTTCACAATTTGAAATAGGATTTCTCTGTAATGGTGAATTTCAAAATATAAAGAACAGGCTGTGCAGAATATGACATTACACTAACTTACAATACGGACACTTACAATACGGTACAAGTGTTCACTTATTTTTCCTTATGTGAATGTGATAGTCAATTAAGTCTAGAAAAATCACACTAATCACAAAAATGGATTATAAAGGCAGTAATTTAACTAGTAGTAACTAGTAAACTAATTTAAGAACTTGTTTTGTCGGTTACGGTGTCCGTTGCGTTGCGAGGTATTCAACGCTGCCACTGACTGAACTTCCCCGCGCTACTTCTACTGTCAGCAGTGAGCCGTTATAGCGATAAAGCTACTGTCGGTCCACCCGCTGCCAACCAACTAAAATCCACCCGTTATTGCCAACTAAAATACGCTGGTGGTTTATTAGAAGTATTCGAGTGGCAAATGTTGCCTTTTAACGGACAATTTTTGAATAGTGGTCCAACATAGGATGCCTCCTCAGGGCCAACTGACGTTTTGTAATGCCGGGCCACTAGGTTTTGGACATTGAAACCAGACTGTTATCGATGGCCAACCCTTTTCCTACCAGCCACTCATAATCTGACCAAAAACGTACTTTTATTTGCCTTCTGTGGTTTGCTGGAATGCTTGCATGCTGTAGTGAGATTTCCTAATACCAAGCTCACAAAGGTGAGGGATCCTGCTGTGTGGTCTCGTAGCTGAGGTTGGGAGTGCAGGGGGGGAGGCGACTGGAGGGCGTGTGATCGGTAGATGGCTGATGGGGGAGTGGGGGCAGCGATGAGTGAACGATCAACAGACGTAATCTGTTGACTCTCCTGAGGCCGTGTGCTTCCAGGGGTAGATGCCCTCTGCCACCACTTTCTCTCCACCAAATGCTGATTACACCAGAATCAACAAACTATACAGTTTTCAGTGACATTTACCAAATTACTGACGAATACAGCAAAATCTCAATCTCTCTACCGGTTCCACGCTTTTGGCTGTTTTCACTAGAGACAAACTAACAACGGGGACTTGGAACCACGAAAGAGACGCTCCAAACAAAGTACGGTCCCAGACCGTTACGCAAGCCCAACGGGGAACCCCAGGCCCCGCACGGACCACACGCGCGCTATCAACAACAGGTCAGACCAATTATTTTACCGGTTTTTTTCGCGTACGCATACAATTCACAGTCCAGGTTAGGTATAGTTATTTCTGGCTCCGTTCCAGCCACAGTGTAAACAGCTCAGTAAAACTGCCGTGTAGTAAGGCTCCGTTCCAGCCAAAGTAAACCCAGGTCAGTACAGCTGCCTTGTAGTTATAGCAGGCCCAATAGCATCTTATATTTAAGCAAAACAGCTACCAGTTTTACATACAGTTAGAAATACGTAGATACGGCAAAAATAGTGTTACTATCATCTACAAAGTAATTTCATTCACATGATTATTATAGTTCATTTCTTCTAAACTTTTACCGTCTTTGGTAGCATTAGTTATTGACTCATGAATCTATATCATACCAGACTCACTCGTCAGACTACTAAAGATAATAAATTACAATTACCTAGCCTCAACGAACTTGTCACCCACTTACCCCAAAAACGACAAAGAAAACTCTCTACTTTATCCCAGATTAGTTCCACTTCGTCCACCTTATTTTCACAACTTTCCCACCCCTTGCTAGACACCATACCCATAAATCTAATTTTTTACTCAGTGGATAGAAATCTTTTTTCCAAATACAACCAAGCAACTGCAAGTTTTCCCCCAATTCTCAAAGCTGAAAAATCGCCAATATAAAATTGACCCTCCAGCTCAAAATCTTCAATACACTCGGAAGTGTCATTTAATAAATTTTCAGCAAATCCGCATCAACTTACCCCACAAAAACCAGTATCTAATTTCAATAATTACAACTCCACCAAAAAAAGCCCACCAGTACGGATACCCTCGCACAAACGCCGTTTTTCTCTCCCGTCAGATTTTTCACCACTACCAGGCCTAGAATTTTCCCACCACCAACACCTTTGACAATTCTAATTATTATTTTCATCTACACGTTGACGACATCATCATGCCTCCACCGGCAGTAACAATGAACCTTAATACGGTCCTCCAAACCACTCCGCTTCGGCAATTTAATCCCGGACAGGATGACGCACAACAATTTATAGTTGATTTTGAGAATAAGGCCTCTATGGCCGGCTGGATGACATGGGACCAAGTAAAACATATGTTTCCTTTGTCACTTGGCCCTGTTGCCCTCCTTTGGTACACCACCGACGTTTAAGACAACGCTGATGTCAACTATTTTAAGCTATTACAAACAGAATTTTTGACACAGTTCGGCACAGACCCAGCTATCCTCCAAACACATCTGAATTCTCGAACTCAAGGAATAAATGAATCGATTGATAACTATTGTCACGCTAAGCTCTTACTATGTATTCAGCTCGACCTAACCATGCCCGATAAGACTAAAATTGTTTATCTCAGAGCCGGCCTCCAACCCATATATATACCATCAGATGATCGCTGGCCAACTTCGACAACTGACAGCAACATCCGCTTTCCAAGCGGCCCTGCGAGACGCGGAAAGTGCCCGAAATTTTAACGTGCACTTTTTCCCCGCGACCGGAGAGGACTCTACAGTCTACAGCCACATCGGCCCTAGCCCTTCAAATACAAACTCTGGCAAATTTCATTCAAGAGCTAAAAATCAACTTTGCCAGTACCTAGTCACCTTCGCGAGGACGTAACCCACAAAGAGCAGACTCTCGTGAATCACGCCACCGGGATTCCAGAAGCCGGGACCACGACCCCCGCTCACCCCAGGTGAAATCCGGATACCGGAACTACTCCAGGAGCAATTCACGGTCCTGCCATAGCAGCAATGAGCGTAACTCTCAAAGGCAGAGGTCACCCACCCCTCATGGTCCAACACGCACAGACTACAATCAACGGCGCTCAAAACGAATCCGTTGTTTTAATTGCAATGGCAACGACCACATGGCAAATATTTGTCCATCTCCACCTCGACCCCCGGACAAAGGTCAAGATTAAAGACGAGCTCACCTTTCAGAAAACTACTAGCAGGGACTCCACCGCGAGTCCCAACCAACCGAGAATTTCAACCAACGCAAAGTACAATTCGACGAGACCGACTACTTACACCCCGAATAAACGACACCCCAATTAGTAACTACAACATGCCCACCGAAATCAATATTAATTCAAACCAAATACACATCCACGGCTCTCCCATTTTTAAATCGACCATAAATAATTTAAAAATAAAAACCCTTACCGACAGCGGAGCATCAGCTTGTCTCATTGCAGCTAAATTAGTTAACCCTAAAGACATTCAAACACTACAAAATGTAAAAGTTACACCATTTCAAGGAGCCCTAGTCCAACCCCTGGGAATTACTACAGTTAAATTTACTTTAGGACTCACTCAGTTTTTCACCCTGCCATTGTTATTCCCAATCTAGAACCCTCATTTTTCTTGGCTTCAGACAATTCAGAGCCCGGAGAGAAGAACGAGGGAAAAGGAGGAGCTTAAGTGGCCTCATGTACCTCAGTAAAATTTTCAAAATTTACTAATTATGCTAATGAGAGTGCTCAGGTAAGCTCAGGTAACCTCTCCATTGTTCTTCTCTGCGGGGACTAAATTGTAACATTAATTACAAAAAACGTAAAATAGAAAGCGTGGCTTTCCCCCCTGTTAACTTTACACTCAACAAAACAATCACCCTAGACATAAGCAATAAAATTGAAAACTCCACGTCACTACCCTGCACAGTAGCAAAAACCATAATTATTCTGCCTTTAACTCACACCGCTGTCAAAACAAATTACCCGTTTCAATCTTATAAAAATCTACTGTTAGAACCATCTCCAAATTATTATAACAATCTTCTAATCTTCTTCAGGTCTTCTAATTACCCAAGGCCTGATCCCTCAAGAAAATCCACAAGTTTACATATTTAACCCAACTCGACTGCTAATCACATTATACAAAACAACCCAAATGGGAGATTAAGAAACCGAACCGAACCGAACACACAATGTAAAATATCAAAATAAGACCAAGACTCAGCCACTTTTATTAGCCCGGATGCACCTATCGCCCTACAAAAGTCACATTTGGACTTATGACCGCTCCTGGTTATTTTTAGCAAAGCATGGACAGGGTTCTTGGAAGTATGAAATGGAAAACCAGTCTAGTATACATGGATGATTGCATCGCCTTTGCTTCTTCATTTGAAACATCACTAGAAAACCTACGTCAACTTTTTCTGCGTTTCCGTCTGTTTAGATTATCTTTCAATCCAACGAAGTGTTACTTGGGATATCAGGAGAAAAAAGCATCAGGCTACCAAGTAAATTCATATGAAATTTCACCTGACAACTCTAAGCTTGCCGCAGTGAAAAACTTCCCAGTACCTACCAAAGTACGTAACGCACGCGAATTCCATGGATTTTTGTCATTTTTCTGCCGGTTCATATACAGTTTTGCCGAAAAAGCAAGACCACTAACCAGCTTATGGAAGAAATAAGCAAAATTCATATGGGAAAAAGATCAACAACTAGCCTTTAAAACCCTTAAAAGTGATCTACTCTCCGCTCCTGCACTGGCACACTTTCAGGAGTCACTTCCCTGTACAGTCACATGCGATACAAGTAAGAATGCCGTAGGTGCATTTATTACGCAACAGCATCTAGACGGAGCCTATCTAGTGGCATTTGCATCTAGATCCTTTACACCGGCTGAATGTAACTACAGCGTGGGAGAAAAAGAACTCCTTGCTTGCGTTTTCGCTGCACGTAAATTTAGAGAATATCTATATGGTCGAAAATTTCTATTGCTCATCGACCATTGTAGTCTACAATGGTTAAAATCAAAATCCGATCCTAGCACCCGACTATCAAAATTCTTAATTGAACTCCAAGATTATACCTTTGATATTAAATATAAATCTGGGAAAAAAATACAGTTGCGGACGCCTTAAGTCGTAACCAACATACACATGGCACACTAGACGATGAACTCGCCGATACTAATATACCTACATACGCTTTGGACGTCTCACTCTCACAACCAGATCCTATTTCCAATTTAGACATTAACTTCATCATTTATGCTCAACAAAACAACCCAGCTATTCAAAAGCTCCTCCAGTCCAAACAGGCATCTAATGTTACTACTAAAGACAATGGACTATTATACTTGCACCTACCCAACACAGCACAGCCACTACTCCTTGTACCCAAACCTCTAATTCCGACACTTCTAGCTGCATACCACGACGAACTCCTAGCAGCTCACCAAGGCTATACTCACACCTTGAGCAGACTACAACAACGCTACATATGGCCCGGTATGAAAAAAGACTCTTTATGTTACATCTTATGTCCGACATGCACAGCTCAAAAATCAACCAAATATAAATCATCCAATCATCCAATCATCCAAATATAAAACTACTACACAAGATATGCAGTTACCAAAGCAATTCCATCACGACATACGGAGCATAAAGCCAACTTTCTAGTATATCAAGTGATAAGTGAGCATGGCGCCTTTCGCAACCTCATCTCTAATAACGCGGCAGAAATTAATTCTGCTCTAATTAAACTTATAATCAAAAAGTTAAGTGCTACGCACAGACCAACTTCGCCTTACCATTGTCAATCTAATGGCTTGACAGAAATATTAAACATGACCCTCACGTTATTTATTAGTGCCTATGTAAATCTGACCCATACTAACTGGTGTCAGTTCCTGCCACACGTCACATTTGCAAACAACTCTGCACATAAAGCTTCACTAAAAGCGTCTCCTTTCCATCTTCTCAAAGGCTATAACTCTGAACTACCTATTGACACTGTCATCTTACCCCCATCAAGTAATCCTACTCTTTTCGCTCTCACGACGGATCGTGAGAAAGCAAATCAAGCATAACTTGCAGCACAGCGTAAGCAAAAGTTAAGTTATGACAGCCTACATGCCCCACAAACCTACCAAATTAACAATATTGTTCGATTCTTGGTCCCTGCCTGGAAAGTGGGACGTAGCGAAAAACTACTTTCTAGATGGGGAGGACCCTATTGCATAAAAGATATAGATAATCCAAATAACGCGTACGTCACTCCTATTTACAACCACGCCCCCCCCTGAACCTAGAAAAGTAAACTTCGAACGAATCAAGAAGACTATACTAAGAGACAACGACCCCTCAATTCCAACCAATTTTCTTTATTCTTTTGATAAAGAATTCCTAATTAAGGACGCCTTGCGAAACGCTACCATCAGCTCCAAACTCATCCAACAGTCTCCTAATCCCCTTCCTGCTTCTTCAATTCTACCAATTCTTGTCCCTCAGCCTCTCATAAGACCAACTCCGACTCCAGCTCCAGTCACAAACTCTCACTCTCCTGATACACAACTTCCCAAACCATCAGTCCTCGAGACTCCAACTCATAACCGACCCAGTCGAATTCAAAAACAACCAAGCAGGTTGAAAGATTTTGTACTTAATTAAACAGAAAACTTGGTACTACTAAATAACTCTTCAATCAAAAATTATCCTGTACTTACTCACCTTCTTAAATTATGCCAATAGTTCACACCAGTAATTCAGCGTACCGTATAACCCTTACACCATATCTACCCTTCATTACCGCACCTTACTTCACTTCCTCACGTCCATTAATGTCTTATACTTTAAAAACACAAAATAATCTTGTACCTTTTATTCTGTCATGACAATCATCATGCTGCCACCTGAAGACTTCCACCACCAGGCTTGCCAACATTCCATCTCAAACGGATCACCAATTCGGACTATAATGGGACTTTTTCTCTCACTGGATTACAAGCTCGCCCACTCTGTACCGGTGCAAGGGATCCTTTAATATAGAAACGGCCTACCTCCACCTCCTCCAACGAGACACAACACCTTGGAGTTGACGGTGGGTCAACTCCACTCACATTGCCTATTTCAAACACTCCAAAGGAGGCCTTGACAACTGTAGACCGAACATCTGTACTGCCGTCTACACGTCCCAAACAACTTCAAAATAATCAGCCTTTAGGGTGCAAGTCGCCTAATGTTTCTTTATTTGTCTTATTCTTACTCCTCATTACAATCGCTGTGGCCATGCCACCAAGCAGGCCGGGGCCGTTTTCGTTCACGGATTCCCGACCGGTTTTAGATTTCAAACCCGTTTATAAACCCCGACCCGCTCCACGCTCCACTACCCTCACTAAAGCGCCAAAGTCCGCCTCACTGGATTCGTTAGGCCCTCCATTGAAAAAATTACCTAAGACTCCAAAAACCAAAACACAAAAAATCGCTACCGCAGCTTTACCCGTCGTTGGTACAGGTTTAGTCATGGGAGGCGCTGGAGCTGCTATTGACCAGATCCCGAGAGGAAACTCAGAAATCCAAATTACAATCAATAACGAAGACAGCACTACGCTCACCCCAACTCAGAGCAATGACAGCAGCTTTTATCAACAATCAATTCCAAAACTTGCGGCTTTATTTGGTCACAGACCCACCTCCACTATCACCACACATCCTACTCCAAAGTTCTCCGTCAAACTTCACGATGACACAACTCTTACTGTTTATAATTGGTCTTTAGCATATGCATTCTTATTAATTAAACTTGGATGTGCACTAATATTATTGTTTTGTTATCTTTTTTATGCACGCCGCTGGCAACGGAGACACATCCCTTCCTTCTGTCACACACCACCAACCGGACGACTAGCGCTACCATCATCACCACCTCATCCTCTAACTCCACTCCAAACCAGAACAGTTTACGTACCTTACCCGTCTACAGTGGAGTCTGATTTTGGTGGGCTTCGAGGTAAGACGTGTCCTCTCGTCTGTCCTCGAAGCTAACGCTGAACCATTGAATACTCCAAGTATTTCAGACTCGGTTTGGGATTTTTCTGGGT
>JAQFZE010005129.1:0-10567 GCA_034695245.1 Dicyrtomina saundersi | reverse complement strand
AATATTTTTGTAGATAGTGGATATTGTTTTTAGCTACAAATGGATATAGGTCATTTTGGTTCTTCACAGACGATATACGTTTTTCTTATAATTATTCTTGCATGACTACTTTCTTTCTCACATCAGGAAAGAAGCATAGTGTCGAGGAGACTTGGGTATACATGTACACTAAAGACAAAGTGAAGTGAGGTACGTGGACGTGCTTGTGAAAGGAAAACAAAATACACTTGAATAGGAGCAACTTTCCCTCCGTCTCCTTTCTCCTTGTCTTTTCCTATATTCCTTCACTCTTTAGCTGTAGCTCGTCTCCGTCCTTCCGTTGACTATATATGAGCAATGAGAAAGGGACTCAGGCGTGCTATAGGACCATGTGACGACAAGGACGGTCCTCGACTACTACTCACTACTGGATGATGACGAAGACGAGGACGATGAAGACAGTGGAGTGAAGACAGAGTGGAGCTGTGGATGGGATGGGGAAGTGGCTCATAGAGCAACATTCGAGTAGAATTAAAGTACATTAAAGTATATAGACAGAGCGAGGAAGGAATGACACTTGTGATTACTCTGCTCCGAGCGAGCATCATACGATTAGTTACACAATGAATTAGATTAGCTTTATGAAAAGTTCCATTCATAAGTATAATTAATTACATGGGAGTAGTGGCTACGGAGGAAAAAGGGTCGTGGTGCCGGTGCCGGTGCCGTGGTCATGGTCATGCTCATATATAGTAATGTATGCAATGCAATGGCACGGGACCACGGGGACTGGATGATAATACATACAATGAAGGAAACATTTCACCACCAAACAAAATGAATGCGTCTTTATTAAGACTTAATGTAAAGGGAAGGGAGAGTAAAAGTATTAAATCAAAGCAGGATGATTATTTCTATTTCTCCTTTCACTTCTTTTATGGTCGACCATCTCTTATTGTTTCCTTTCGTTTCTTTATTCTCGTTGTGTTCTCTATTGTGTGTAGAATAATGGGAGGGAGAAAGTAAATTAGTAATTGTGCGAGTCAAAATACAAATGGGCGTGTTAGACGAGGACCGCGAGGAAGAAGAGTGAATAAAAACAAAAAATACAAAGCTTTTTCTCTACACCCTGAACGGGTTAACATTATTAATTATGAAGATTGCGGTGTATTTATTTGAATAGTGTAGAAATCTCAAATAAATATAAACGCACATATTTGTACAATTTTTATATACACTATATACCTAGTTATTTTTATACATATTTTTTTAAAATATCACTAACTATACAGATATCCTTTCTAATTTCTAATGATATTTTTCTTGACTTCTTGAGTGTATAGACCCAGAACCATAAAGATAATTATAGAGGGAGGTAGGAGGGTGTAGGTAGCTTGTTAATTTTCTCAATGAGAACTTTCTATGAAAGTTAATGAAAAGTAATTCCGAAGCCTGGGACTCTCCCCATCACATCCCATCCCATTCAGAGCTTGATTACGATTACGACTGAGGCTCTAACTCAAAGAACTCATTGAGCAAGTTAATCAAATGATCAATGAACTACAAATTAAGTCAACTTTGGCACACAGATAAAAAACAAAGGGATGAGCTGGACAGTGTGAGGAGAGTCAAGAAGTTCTCATGGAGTCGTGCTTCCAGCGCACTTAAGTCACAATCCTTATCGGGCAAAAGTGTGATGAAATGAGCCGAGTTGGAGCCAAGATGTCAACAGCCCTAACACCCGGCCGTTTGTTCCTAACCAAAAACCAAAGCCCCGAAAATTCCTCCTCCGTCGTCTTTTTGAGTTTTTGGCCCTCTTCCCGAAAGAATAAAATGAATCTCCTTTCCTTTAATTATCCGGATCTTTGTCCGGTTACTTTCTTTTCCTTTTCCGTTCATCGGCTTTGGTTTTGGTTTGGGTGTAGACTCTCCCACGTCCCTCTCTTTGAGGTACACACACCCGACTATATACTTTGAACGCACAGCCCACGCTCTGAGGCCCTATGTTCACCTACATATAGTTGGGGGGGGAAATACATGCTGCATGGACAGAAGACGGGAGAGAAAAAAAAAATAAGAAGGAGAAAGTTGAAGAAGGCAAACGTATGTAGCCTATTTGAGTATATAAGGAGGACAGGATGGACGTAAGATGTTGAAATAGTGAAAAGATGAAGGATAAACTGCCTCTAAATTATTTTGGCCATCCGCCTCACCCGCGAGAGAAAAAAGGGGAAGAAGGGGTCAAAGGGATATAGAACTAATCGTAAGCTAATAGATAGAAGGAAGGACAAGGACTCTGCTGTTGGAGCCGGAAGGTTATTCATCTAAATCCCCACACAATGTTCTCCCATTTACTCAACAAAATCCTGCTTTAGAAATTGAACAATGTTTGGAAACGAGAATTGCCATGTAATACTCTAATACTATATGTATAGACATAGTATACAGCTTCAGTTAAATCTCCGTGTATAAAGTCACTGCGTTTATAACGAAAATGTCCTTATATCATATTTTCAAATTTCTACGTACAGTGCAACCGCCGTAAAGCGTACCGCTCTACCCGAAGAAAACCTCATTATTGTGTGAAAGCATGAAGGGCATGAGGGTCATTAAAGTATTATGTGAATTACTCGTCCTATTTGCAGTATACTTTTTATATAGCCTTATAAAACCGCATCATCCAAAAAGTACGTTATGGGGAAGTTGTTAGGTGGCATTTACCACAAATATCATATACGTGGTACTTGATAAAGCATAAATTCAAATCCAAATATTTGATCACGTTGTGAGACATTTGCTACAAGAAATAATTAATTTGTACACGAGTGAATTGCAGTATATAGCACCCAAAGTCATTACATTATAGATATAGAGCCATACATACATTCTAAATTTTCCAAAAATTAGCATCCCATGAAGAGGTCGTTATAACCTGAGCCTACTGTATGCATATGTCCCAGGACCTAGCCACCTTCCTCTCTGTCTGTATCTCTCCCACTTCCTATATGCATTTGTATTTTTAAAAGTTGGTTGACGTTGGCGGATTTGGGAGTTGTGAAAGGAGCACTTCTTGGCAAACATTTCGATATGACAATGAGAATGACAACGACATAGTAACAATGGAATAGAATAAGGAAAATGTGGTGTGGTTTTTAGCTTGTTCAAATCGAAATCAATAGAGAATGATAAAAGCCTTCCTTGTATTATATTATTTCCACGCTTCAGACTCCATCCATATACTCCACACACTCTCTATACATTTTGACTCCCATAAATTCAAATTCCCCTCTCGACGCTATAAACACACAGTCCCACAGTCCAAGTCCAAATAGTCCAGGCCCAAAAGGCCCAACGAAACCAGTACAGTTGTCAAATTCAAATACAAACCCAATGCAAACCCCATACAACAATCCTAGGGAAAGGAGAATACTATATAGGGGGGAGGGAAATGATTGAATAATATTCATGAAAAAAAAACTATATAATACTTGACACAATAAAATCTTAACGAAGGAAGAAAAAAAAGAATTGAGGAAATAGACATTTTTTATGCAGTCAGCAGTCCTGTGAATGACTCGTGGAATGGATGATTTATCTCTACACAAAATAATGTCTAACTTCACAATTCAAACGAGAACGACTCTTAAAAAAGGGGCCGGTGCCTCTTGTCTATTTTTCTGTACGTCTCTGAATCCCACTGAACTACCAACTACCCCTAAAGTAAAAGTGAGGAAAGTGGGAAATCAGTCAATGAAAAATTGTAGAGGCAGACAACGACATGTTAGAGTTTGGTAGTGGGACAGGCCAAAAAAAAATAAATAAAAAAACCAAACAAATATATTTCACAATGAGAAGTTCTTCCACAACTTCCACTTTCACCAAAAGACCGAGACCCAAAACCGAGACCAAAAGCGAAAACGAAAACGAAAACGACTCACTATTACTACATAAGAAAGACGACAGGAGATGACGAGAGGCATGTCTAAGGACTTAGCCAATGTATAGAGGGAGGCGAAATGGGAAATGGCAAATATCACAACAGATTTATCGTTTACACACTGTAAACTCGTTAATCAAAAAATAGGACACACAATGACAGGACACAGAGCATGTCATTTCATAAGCCAGCAAATTTCCAGTCATTCCATGATTCAGGATCTATAAAGTATTAATAATACACACACACACACAAACACATACACTCACCCAAAAAAATACTACAACAAAAATGGCAAATGGCAACTGACATACTGGGAATATGGGGAAACCCTATGTGGGAGAAACATGAGGCATTCATAGTCACACAAAAAAAGTAAGCAAGATGAAATAGGAAAGTTGAAAGTTGAGAAAGACAGAAAAAATCCCATTGGATTTCCTAATACTGAATACATATTAGCTATATACATGTATATATAAAGTAAAATAAAAATTGTTTGGTTTTGGCCACTGAGGATGGGATGATGATGGGAATGGGAATGGGAATGGCAATAGCCCATCTCCTATAGTTGTATCTGTCTCTGTACAACAGAGTGCTAAAGAGAAAGAAAATATAATATATGTAGTGGACTCCTTTCTTACTTTCTGCTACAACTGTGTATAGGATATAATAGAGACTAAGAAGGAGAAGGGAAAAAAATAGTGTGAAAACACGTTGGCTTTGTCATCAAATGCTGAAGGCGTTACGTTGCAAATATTTCCGGCTGTGAACAACAGTGAAAAGGTCTGACTTGAGAAAATAAATCATGAATCTTCTTTTTTTCCTTCCCTATTTTTGTACGCTATGATTCCTATACTTTCTACTTCCTCCTAAAAACCAAAACTAAAATGAAAACCAACACAAAAATGAAAAGGACTCTCGACTTTCGACTTTCGACTACTTCCCGGGAAATCGATAGCTTGCAAATGTTGCAATCTAATACTCTGTGTACTGGCACAACTGGCAAACGGTGTTGGCACTTCCACTCGTCCTGATTCTGAGTCTGATTCTCCTGCTCCGACGACGACTACTACTCTGTGTAAACTCCTCTGTACACCCACCCACCTTCATTTAGAAGTCGAGTCAGTAGTGAGTCTTATTGTGTGTCCTAGGCAAAGGTCTACCGTCGTACCTATACCTACATAAGGAGACGCTCCTATACAACCACACACTATCATCACCTATAAAATTCAAATTCATATTCATTTCTTATATATATAGATAGGACACGACATATGCTCCTCACAATTCTGACAGTCCTGCTCATTCAACGATACTAATTTTAAATCGAATGCTCCCCTCCTCCTCCCCCCTCCCCTCTCTATACTCTTAACGCTTGGACTGGAAGAATGAAAATTCACCACATGTATCATAAGCACACAATTTCTGAGCATAACGACAACAACAACTCTCATTTCATTTCAAACACTCACTCCATGTAGTCTGTCCTCGGACCCGGACCCGGAGGAGGAGAAGGATCGGTACCGGTACTGTTACGGTTACTGGTACTGGTACCGTCTGTCCTTATATATGTGCATACAAACAAACGCACGCCCAAATACATTCTTCATGGCTGTCACACAATGTCACCCTGAGATTTTGTGGCAACTAATAAAATTTCACTCACCAGTAATAAAAGAGAAAATATATACTACATATATCTATTAAAAAAATAGCACACCAAGCATTTTTTTTTCCCTGCTGCTGTCTCTCCTTCTTTTGGCTGTTTGGGGCTCTCTCTGTTCCTCCCCTGTGTCACACATCACATAATAAAACTACAGACCTACATAGTACAGTACCAGTCCCAGACCGATTTCCACAGTATTGCCTCAGATTTGAGATTCAGACGTAAAGCCTGTCCCTACAGACGTTCCAAAGAGCCATATAGAAGACTACAGAAATACAATAAAAACCTGTGCAATCGGAATTTGGAATGTTAAGCATATGCTTGATTATGGCATGATATGGTATGGTACAGTATGGTATGCTATTGCTAAGCATGACTCTGGGTCTGAGTAGTTTCATGTTCTGTAGCAATGATACTTTGATTTGATATAACTAATTACTAAGAATTCCACAATTTCCGATGTGCAATTTCGAAAATTGAGCAATATTCTGAGTAACAAGTAAGAATGTAGACTGTATAACAGGAAGAAATGTGGAAGAATTGGAAGCACGTATTGTAAAGGAAGAGAATAGAAATATAAATACATAACATAGATGATTTAAAAAATATTTGCTAGAGTGCGTAGGAGGCAATTTAGAAGATTGCTCGCAGACGCTTGATTGCATCATATCTCATCGAAATTGTTTTGGAATACCTCTCGCAATGATGCGTACTTAAAAACATGTGTCATGGCAATTCGAAAGAATCAATATTCGATGAAATTGCAATTTCAGTCAAATGTAATGTAAAATACCTATGTACTTATAATGTGAGTAATTTGAGGATTTTTCAAACATTCTAAATTTCCTATACATTTTCTGACTTTTTGAATTTAAAATGATTATTACCCATAAATCCCCACGCATTAACTATTTTTCAGTAGTATATTAATACACAAGTGTGGCCAAAGGTAGTATACACCCCAAGTAGGTACGCATTGTATTGCATTTTGAATAAGAAAGGTTTCTTTCCAACTTCCTACATAACTGTCAATATAAAGTAAGCTCCAATGGAGACTGTTCATACGTTGCATAGTTTATATACAGCCTCAAGAACTCAAGACGAAGTTGATTGAATTTTCCTTACTTTAGAAACAAGTGAAAGTGGATGAAAGTCAAAGGTGACGTATTTGATAAAGATGCAGATTTCTCGATATAAAATAAAAGAATACGACAGTATTTTTAAATCATATTTACCTTGATCAGTGTAGGATTGAAGGTGTTCGTCTCTGTCCCAGTTGTTTTTGTTGTTGTTGTTAGTGTTGTGATGTTGACTGGTTATAGAATTGTGTAGGATTCCCTTTGTATTTGCCGTCGACGAGGAGATTTCTGTTGAGTGCTTCTCAATTCGACTCTCAGTCTCAGCGTCAAAGAGAAAGATGAGGCCCACACTCACTACTGTGGCAACGAGGAAGAGCGTAGCGACGGAGAGAGGTGAGTCGTAACGACCCATTTTTTTTTTAAATATTTATTTATCTATGTATATTTATATCTGTATATATATGTATTATGTATATCCTTCTGTACAGGAGCACGGAAAGAATACGATAACGATGTCAAGAACAAGAGAGTTCTGGAGGCAAAGAGGCAAAAAAATTCGATCCGTAATTTTCGTTATTGTAAAAAGATTGTCATTGTGTAGTACACTTTCCTTGTTTTTGTTTTGCTTGTCATTTTCGTTTGTCTCTTGCCAAACTCACTATGAGCCATTCCTTGTAAAATTTGTTTCTTCTTGGTTTCTATTCTATTTTTTTGTTGATGTTTTTTTTTGTCTCTGCTCTCTTTTCATAGAAAACAAAGTCTTTCAATTTAAATTGGAATATATCAGGAGACAAATATTCAAATCGTTTAGGTATAAATATGAATGCTCAAATGTCAAATGTCACTCTATAAATGTATTATGTAGATATATGTAAGTTGTATTCTTGCAAATTAGAGTGATCGTGAGAGTCACTTTACTCCTCGTTTTCCCCACTTTTCTCTCGAGAGTCTAGCGTCTAGTGTCTAGATTGTAGAGAGAAAGTCATGGAGAGTCTTGGTTTGGGTCTTTGCCTTGGGTCCCCCTCTTCTTTTCCACGACACTATAAAACGAAATTTGTTTCCCTCTTTCGTCTTCGTCGTCTTCTTTTTTGATGTTTACTATAAAAGAATAAAGTATCAAAGTGAGATGAGGAATTTTTCTCAAATAGTAAAGTACCTATATATGATATTATCTATTAGATTTCTTACAGAATCCATCTGCCCCTGCCTATAGATATACTACTCATATAAGATACTTGAGCTTGTTTTCCTCTGTGTTTCTGTGTTTCTGTGTATACCTGGGCACAATGCCCTCAAGCTTAGAAAATCAAATCAAATCAAAATCAAGTTTCCTCTCCTATCAAAGTGTGTGTGTGTTGGTTGTGTAGTGAGTAGCAGAGTACGGAGTCAAATAGCTAATATTTTGTGTATTTATATACTCTACACTTTCACTTTCCCTGAACCGATTAAGTTTCTATTCAGATTTGCAGCATGTAGTATACCTATTCTCAGATTTCCATTTTGTGATGGAAAAAAAGTGCTAGTAGCACTATGTACTCCATAGTCACATAAACGGGCCTCCTGCTCCCACTCTGTGTTTCTTTGTCTAATAGTTCCTGGGCGTAGTAGTGTGTGTTTATGCAGAGAATTTAGACAAAGAACATGCACACCTAGGTTATGTACGTACACACACTAGAAAGGCCCCTTTGTAGTAGTAGCAGTTGTAGACGTCGTAGTATTTTTTTTTAAAGTTTGAAATTAAAGCTTGCGAGCTGCATGTGTTTCCCCAAACTGAGCGTCTACGATAAAAGTTGGGAGCGAAGGACCAAAAGGACGGAGGCCATAAACAGCTACATATAATATGGACAGAGTATATAGAGAGTAGCTTGAGTTCAGCCAGGAAATAGAACCTGCTCAACATGTAGAGAAATGGAATTTGGAATCCGGGACCGGGACCGGGACCGGGAATAAAAGGAGTTGGAGAAGGATCAAGTATGTATAGTGTAGTCACACATCCTCCTCACTCCATCCGCGCCTCTTTTCTCACTCAGGCGAATATTTGTTTGCTCCAAATGATAATTCAAGTGCAAGCGCACAGGTATTTTTTTCTAGATTTACATTTCTATAGTTTCTACGTGCTTGAAGAGGAAGTAAATCCTTTTTACTTTCTCTTGGTCAATATGTTTGCAATCTGTCAAGCATTTCCTTGAGCTCCACGACGACCAACTCACACAGATCCAAATCCGAGTCAAAGTCCCGTCTACGAAACTCTTAGCATTCGTTTGTTGAATTTGAACTCCAAGTTTTGGGGCTCGTACAAGGAACTAAAAGCATCCTGCCTACCTACATTTCTATCTACAGGGTATAGATGGTCCGATATGTCAACACAGCAGACTTTTAAAAGTTACCCTGTTGTCACGCTTGTTTTTTTTTCGACTCGAAAGTTGGTTCAAATCTGACTCTAAATTGAGGATGATAGTCTCGTAAAGTGATGTGATAGTGCGTGTCTAAAGACGGGGATCGGATGGGATGTTGAATAAACGCTTTCAAACTTCCATTATACATATATATATAGTGTAGGATATTGTGTATGGTAAGCAGAAGGGAGAAGTGGAAGGTAACAGATTGACGAAAAGACTGACTATCTCCAAAAGTGTGTAAGGTTTCGTGTCTATGTTGGAGTCGAGCGGAAACGGGGATAGGGCACCAGTTCCAGGACCAGTTCCAGTTCCAGTCCGGCTCAAATAACCGAGTGGAGTATTGGGATTAGTTTGGGTCCGTATCCGTATCCGATTCAGATCTTCATATCCTGCCACTTGTGCATAATATAATAAAGTCTACCTTCCCTTTCCCCTTCTCTCTGTCCGTGTCCCCGTGTTCTTGAGCTTGAGGCGGAAAGTTGAAGTATGTTCGGAATTGGAGTTTGATACAAAGTTTGGATTTAGATTTCCATGTCTGGTGTCTATAGATTCTGGATCTGAATCTGGATCTGGACCGGGAATTTAAACGGGGACGGGAGGCAGGGAGTCTTTTCCGTTCTTAGCGGGACCGACACCGGCCCCGGCCCCGGCACCGGCACCGGTCTCAGCAGTCCCGATCCCGAAGTCCTATGGCTCCGGTTTTGATTTGGAAAGGAATGTCAAACTAACTAGTAAGAATCAATCAAGCCGGCGCTCGCTCGCTCCCTCGCTCGCTCCTTCCTTCGTGAAATCCTAGAGCAGAGAATTGGAGAATTGTGGAAATGGCATGCTGAGCTACGAAGCTAATGTTGAAAGCGAGACCGGGTAGAAGTAGTAGTAGTAGTAGTAGTAGTAATAATAGTAATAGTAGTTTAATACACTCGTCTTTCGATTTCGTCCTTCCCACAACACCCACTGTGTATATCAGTAACACCGGTTTTGTTAGGAACTCAGATAAATAACGTCCGTAGAGCGTAGAGCGTAGAGATGTGGAATGTGGCTGTCGATCTTTGGAGGATTAGTACACAGGGGTGGACGGCATGTCAAGTCATATCATTCGATATCCGACAGCGGCCTGTCGTCATTCAGCAGAGCTAATGTGGAATTGGAAGTTGGAGAGTTTGAAGTTGAAGTTGACAATAGGTGTACCTCCTGGTTACTATTCCCTCCTCAAAGTCTCAAATTGAGCAACCAGTTTAAAGATTCTGATTTACAAAGAAACCACAGGACCAAAACGAAAAGGGGAAATAGACGAGAGGGAAATGTCTCTGTGCAAAAAGTAATACTGTGGAAAATGTACGTACGAAAACGAAAGGAGAGAGGGAAGAGTCCCGCCTGCACTTTGCCTGCCTGAACAAGGTTTCTCCTCATTCAGCAGTAGTGTAGTAGTAGTAGTAGTAGTAGTAGCAGCCACTTGTCGAGAGAGTGAAGGAGAAAAAAGTTACTACTCAGTAGCAGCTGTTCTCGG
>JAQFZE010005128.1:0-10567 GCA_034695245.1 Dicyrtomina saundersi | reverse complement strand
AACATATTCTTCGATTGATTTGTTTAGAACCAATATTACTTTGAACTGTAGGACTTTTATTTTTTTCATCTATAATACTAATTTTTTTTAAATCTGTAACTTTCTACATAGTACACTGTCCTCATAGTGTACTAATTTTGCTGGTCCGCTGAAGTACACTATGTAGAGAGTTGACTGTAGTTGATATTGTTTTCAGGTAAAAATGGATATGGGTGATTTTGGTTCTTCACAGACAATATGTACAATAACTTCATTTTAAATGATGTGTCATGAGTGGCACTTTTAAAGTATTTTTAAAAACAAGTACTTGGAACTCAAAACATGTACGTGGATGCTCAGTATTCAGATTATGTTGTCAGGTGTTTGTATTCAGTGCCATTTTGATACAGCCTGGTTTCAAATATTGCTTAGTTGGCACAGTGAAAAACTAACAACACTTGCGTCACGTGGATTTTTACTGTTGCACATCAACCAAACTCATAACGTGCAATCGTTTGTGCATACCTAGATGATGCGCTGTCAAGCTGCTGTGTTGAAATACACAGCAAGAGAGATTACAAACCAATGATTGATTTGATTACTAATCAATTAGGACTTCCAATTTGACACTGATTTTAATTTTTATGCAAAGTTTTAATTTAACTATAAAAAAAGATGACAAAGTACATAATGTATATCTGTTTTATTACCTACAAACAACTTCAAGCGCTCAAACTAATTGATTTGCAAATTGATTTTATGCTTTCCAGCTTCAAATTTACCTTTTACCTGTAGTTTGAGTTGTTAATCAGGTAGACAGGTTTGCATATTACAAATAATTATTGCTTGACACAACCAATACTGCAAATTTGATTAGCAACTTTGACTTAAACTTTGAAGAGTAATGCATTTCTAATTAACTCAAATACTGCAATATGCAGTGTACGTACATGCTCAACATGTACAAACAATTGCAATGCACATAGCAGATAATACTGTAAAAGTTTTAAATAGCGTTAGGCGTGGCTGCTGCTGGTGTAAAATTGTGTGAGGGGTTACATACAAATGGGTTGTGCATGATTTTTAATAAGTCTTAGAACTTTTTATTTACAATATGACTAGAAATAAGCAATAAGAATTATGTATTGTAAGTAAATTATATTGCTGATTGGTCGTATTTGCTTATGATGCATTTTTTATAACGTATGATTGTAATATTGATAATACAGATTAGGATTATTTTGCTATAAATTCGGATGCAAACTGTACTATAGAATCACCTTAATTCAATATTTTTTATTGATTTAACACAGGCGAAAATATTTGCAAATATTATTGTTCCTAAACTCGTCCGAATAATTCTTCATTCTCTTTCTTTAACATTTTGAGCCTTTTGTCACAGTTTATTGCTGAAATGAGAGATAGCCAACTCACCACACTTTTTATGAGCTTTTTAATTAGTCACGAGCCTTGACAATAGCACTTTATAAGAAAACTGTGTTTTTGACACGTATTATTTGTATACAGCAATGACCACTAGGCATATACTGTACTATACTTATATTTATCGTAACATATTAGTTTTACTCACTATAGACAAGTATAGGCTAAGAAAAAGGCATGAATAAAACTAATATTTAGACCCTAGAAACATCACAATAAAAAAGAGAAATTGAGCTAGACTTCAAGAACATAACACGTCGTTTTAATTTTCTCTACTTATTAAATTCATTACAAGGTGAATAGCATATATTACTTGAATTTTTTAAATAATTATTCCCTACTTTAATTTTTACGTACGCAGCACGGGTAGCTGAATGCTTTGCAAATAGTTAGCAGCACCAAATAACACATAGATAAACTCGCTGGACAGCGTACATAATTCCCTTTGTTAGTCAGAACAGTAATAAAAGTTCTCAAAACTTGACATATTTATCATTCAGTCATTTTTGAAGCATAGAAAAATCAAAATCTCAGAAAAATAAGACAATTTTTCGTAGCAGTCATTTTATTGGAAGTCAAAGTGCGAGCAGATTTTAATTATCAGAAGAAAATCAAATTATTTCTACACTTCAAACAGCTTGTCCATCAAAAGCGGTATTTGCAGTTTTAAACGTAGCTTACATAAGTTATAATATGTGGAACTGTAGTACAGCCCGCCAGGTATTATCTTATGTCGTTTCATCCCATGAAAGTGATCCTGGTGACGATTCACGCTTGGTATAGTCTAGCTTTAAGAGACGAGAAACATCAGTCATCACTCTCATCGAAAATCTAAAGAAATTCCTTGAAACTAGATTCACCTAAAAGAAGCTAAACAAGCCACACGCTACAAACGGGTGCGCTTTGGGTTCCAGATTGGCCTAAAACAACCTAGCTTTATTGCTAAACAGTCACAAGGGTTACGCACGCCCTGTACAAAATTGATTAAATACCTGAATCCGAGTTTAAGTCTCCTAAAATCTGTGTTGACGGTAGTGCGACTTCACTGCACCTTTTGAAAATTCTAAAAATGAACTACTTACATATAAAATCCTACGTTGATAGCCTGATATAAACCTTAATCAACTGATTGCCAACGCCAATTTTTATACTTTTGAGCAATACATCAAGATTGAGAAACATTATTTTTACATCGCTAACGAACTTACTTGTCAAAATCAAGAATTAAGAGAGCATACGGACCCCCCAAATTTGAAAATTATATGAGCCTATTGAAAGGCCTAGCTCATTATGCTCACGGGTTTAGAAGAGGACTTATCATAGAAGCAGAAATTACTGACGCTGCTTTCAGACAATAAATGCTGATACATTAAATTTAGGAAATGGAGACTGCCTCTTTTTTATAATCTTAGAATCATTCCCTAGGCACTAAATTATGCCTGGAAAATCACGGACCGTTGCAATTGTAGAATTATATTTGCAATATTTTAGCATAAGTCGAACTGTCGAGTAGATTTATATGGAAACAGTACCAGTCAAGTTCAAGTTACGGTTCAAAATACCTTCGTACACTAAAAATGAAAGCTTTTAATCGGTTTTAAATAATTTAGTCGAGTCAGATTTAAGAAATAAACATAAATGCAAATTTTAAACAATTTCTTATAGAATTTAAATAATATAATTAGTATGATTAATTAAATAATATTTTTCATGGGTATTAAATTATATAAAAATTGTATGGTAAGTAACTGAACATGTTTATTTGGCCAAAAAGATATTTGTAAAGTCATCGTAAACAAATGAATAAGCAAATGGCATGGTGCATTTTAAAAGGTAGTTTTGATTTCAGTTGACAAACGCCCTACCACAGCATCGCACTGGTTCCAGTTTCAGTTTTGGTTTCCTGAATATTGCCCATACTGTAGCCGTAGCCTACATAGTTCGGATATTTAAAAATTGCCGCTCCTAATTTGTTTTTAAAAAGCACGAATTAGTTTTTTTGCACGTTTTTAAATAGTGCAAAAGGTTGAGCAGTTGAGTATTTTTTAAAAGCTCAAAGTAATCTTTTCTTTACGTTTTCGTATTAAAAAAAAAGCAAAATGTTCCAGTATAGCAAATTGATCGGAAAACGTAAACACTTACTACATAAATATTCAAACATGTTTCTCAAGAATATAAATGGAACATTTTGTCCTTTTAAAAAACACGCAAATGAAACATGTTACACTTTCTAAAAATTCCTAATTAAAATTGTACGCAAGTTTTTCATCTTGTTTTTATGACATTACTCATTTTGATTGTAGCTCAAATTAGTGTTTAGTGGCGCAACCAAGATGTAAACAAGAGTGAGGAGAGAAGTCGAGGTTGAAAGGATTTAATTCCTAAATTTATGGATTAAGCTAAGATGAAAATTAAAGGATATTGACGGAAGACAATATTTGTACTCCTGCTTCACATATGCGTTGATTCTATTATCCAGTATTAGACTTCACCAATAAAACGGTGCATAAAAACTCGTCGTGTGTGAAGAACCAAAATGACCTATATTTATTTTAAACTAGAATCAAAATGAGCAATGTCATAAAAGAAATATGCGTAAAATGTTAATAGGAAAATTTTGCAAAGCGTAAACTGTTCTATTTACATGTTTTTGAAAATTGTAAAATGTCCTTTTTGCACGTTTTGGATAAGGTGCATAATGTTTTAAAAATTGCGTGTGTTTGAAACGTGTGAAATGTTGCAGTGACATATTTTTTAACGTGCAAAATTTTCCATTTAAATGCTTTTGAGACATATTTCAAGATTTTTGTAGTAAGTTTGATATTGTTATTAGCTTGCATTGAAAACGGGTGATTTAAGTTCTTCACAAACAATATGTACATTAACTTTATTTTGAATTATGTACCATGTGTGGCACTTTTACAGTATGTTAAAAAACAAGTACTTTATGTACACGCGGATGCTCAGTGTTCAGATAATTGTTTCAAGTGTTTGTATCCAGTTTGAGCCAAACATGCTTCCAGATTTTGAATGTCGCTTCATTAGCACAGTAAATCATGAACAGCTTGTGTCACATGAAATTTTCCTGTGCGTCAACCAAATTAACAACGTGCACTACATTGTGCAATACTTGAATAATGATGTCGATGTCAATCCTACCTGTTGAAATGGACAAGGAACGAGATTACAAACCAATGATTGGCCTAATTTCTAATTAGTTCCAACTTGAGATTTGACACTGATTTTAAGTTTAATTTAGATTTCCACTTCAGCGTCCAATAATGCTGACAATGACCATGACGTAAATCCGATTTATCACACACAAAATGACTTCAAGTTTTTAACCCACGCAAATAGATCCTATACATTCTAAGTATTCCAACTTCATGTTTACCGTTAACTTTCAGTTTGAGTTTATTCAAGTACAAAAAAAAGGTTCTTCCATTAAACTCTGCAATCTTATTTCGAATAATTATTTTGTCAAGCCAAAGGGACCTTCGCCCAATGGGTCGCAAGGTTAAAAAATATCCACGTGTAATCTCATGCGTTCTACTCAAATCTTGTTGTTCAATGGTTGTTAATCAGTTAGACAGGTTTGCACATTGACACAATCATTACAATGCATATTTTTAACGCCATGGTTAAATTAGACTTTGAAGAGTTGTGGATTTCTGATTAAATTAAATATTTCAATTTGCAGTGTACACACATGCCTAACATGTACAAGCATTCGCAATGCAAATAACATTTACTACCGTGATTGTTCGTGGTGGCAAAAGGTCACAAATATACTCAAATAGGTACCAGGCTATGTCAATCTAAACAATGCAATCAGACAAGGGGGTTAAATAATAACAATATGCTTATAACTTACCCCTCCTTTGGCATAGCGTGAGCTTGCGAAACATATTTGAATTTGCTAAATGATAGAAGAATATGAAATTTATTCAGTTAAAGGCATCTCTGTGGCAAAGATGAGTTTGTCCAAAGAATTTTTGCATAGCCTTCGAGAGAAGTGAAGTGTCAAAACGACTTTTCTTCAGTAGCCTGGAAAATTACTCTATTCTAGGAACTTTTAAATCAGGGCCGGACAAAGGAATTAATTTAAGGCTGGAATTTGTTTTCATACAAAAAACACTATTTGATTTTATAGATGGTTTTCTTCAGTGAACCAAAATGTTGTATTTACATTTTTAAGAAAAGTAAAAAAATTGTTTGATTTTCGTGCATTTTAAAAGTGCAAAATGTTCTTTTTACTTGACCTAAGAAAGTGCAAAATGTTGTATTTATATGTTTTCAGAAAAGTGTAAAATGTTTTATTTGCACGTTTTTAAAATGTACAAAAATTTTTATTTTGTATGTTTTTTAAAAGTGCAGAATGTTTCATTTACACGTTTTTTGAAAATTCAAACAGCGGGGGCTGGCTGCGCTATATATGGCCGCATTGTCCGGCCCTGTTTTAAGTAAAGCATTTTGATTTTTTTATAAACCTGTTAAAAGAACAGTTTTCTATTTTAAAAAACATAATTTATTACAACATTGGGTTATTTTAAAAATCTTGTAAAAGCAAGTTTTTAATTTTGTAAAGACTACAAAAAAAAAATAAAATTTTTTACTTCAAAATAAAACTGTAACCGTGATTTTACTCATTTACTCAATTTTGTATTTTAATTCACATGGCTCATTTTGAGTCTTCACTGTGTATAGCAATTTTATTTCGTCGTCTGCCTCTGCTGTGTTTACTCCAGTCTCCTGCTTCTCATTTTCATCTTCCAAAATCGACTTCTCCTGCAACAAATTTGAGATTTGAAGGAACGTCTTCTTCACTGACCAACTCCATATTTCTCACAGTAAGTGAAGACATTGTGAGTGAAGTAACAAAATGAGCCATTTTAATTCAAGCTAAAAACCAAATAGGTTGTGTAAAAAAACACTAAATGGAAAAAATGCGTAAACTGTTAATCAAGAAATGTTTGAGAAGGTGCAAAATGGTGTGCTCTTTAAATAGAGCAATGCTTTTTATGAATTGTTTTTAGAAAATGCTAAATATTTTTTTATTTTTACTTTTTAAAAAATTTCACAATCTTATGTTTACTTATTTTTGTAAATTGTAAAATATTGTATGTGCAAGCTATTTGAAAAGTGTTTCATTTACTTGTTTTACAAGAGTGCAAAGTATTCTATGTACATGCGTTTTTTATACAATTTCTTATTTAATTTTCTTTTGTCAGATTTGCAAAATGTGGTATTTAAGGTTAGCCTTTAACCTAACCTTATTTAAATGTTTTCAAGATATTGCTATTACAATATTTTGTAGAAATGTTTAGCTAAAAATGGATGTGGGTCTTTTTAGATCTTCACAGGCGATATGTTTCGATACTTCTAAACATCGAGTTCCTAAGAAGAACTAAACTACCTACATTAAATTAGGGCTAAAAATAAAATCAGTTATTTCAAAGAGGACATAACTAAATGCCATCGATGCACTAAACTATAATTAATAGTTATAAAAGTGCAAATTTTTATGTTTCGAATGGATTTATTTATGCACGTTATTGTATGAGCAGGTTATGTAGATATGTAAGAGACATACAACGCTCAAATGTTGCAACTGCCAATTCAATGAGACTCAATTAAAAATAAAAATAAAATTCTTAAAGAAATTGTCTTGTGATCAATTTAATTTATTACTCTGTTAAGAGCAGGACTGGAATTACATCATTTCCTGTCTTCTCATATAATTCAATGTTATTTACATGAAATGTGATTCTCTGTACAACTGAATTTCTCTCGCATTACATCCTTTAAAAATTGAGCCAACTGTGGGAATACTTACAATGTCGCTTAGTACTGATGAATACCTAAATGTTTGACCACCTGGAGGGGCCCTGAGACACGTAAACCTACCGTCCAAATTCTTGCCCTCATAGAACATCCAGGCCGCAGTACCAGTTACAGCTAAGGAAAGAATAGGAATGGAAATGTCAGTCTTCGCATTGCTGGTCACCAAGATCTCTTCCCCTTTCCAAAAAACCCTAGAGTAAAAGCTCACAGCGTCCGTCAAAGATTCATTCGCTCCCCAATGTCGTAGGGAATTTGCATTAGTTGCATTAAAAATATTACAAGTTAATGCACCAGCAGGCGAGAAGTAATTAGGACCAAGAGAGACTTCATAGTTGGCAGACGTAAATAAAGCCCACCTAGAGTATCAAAATATAAAGTACTTACATAATTAGGACATAATAACAGTAAAACTCAATTAAAACGTAGCAAAGGGTGAATCAAATTGAAGCCTATGCAAAATATGTCCAATTGTAACAGAAAAATTTCAACCTAAGCACAATTTTGACAAGTAGTTAAAGAATGAAAAATAAAGGCGTTTTCCACAACCAGAATATAAGTACTAAATTTTTGCGGGCCACACTAATAGTTTAACCTAAATTGAATATAAATAATTAGAAACATTAAACGTACATTCCTCTCATACAATATCTAGTGATCTTGGGAAGTGTGGAACTATAGCTCGTCAAATCTGGGGCGTTATTTTGGAAATACAAACCGTTCCCTTCCTCCGTGTACAGCCACAGCTCCTGCTTGAATCCCTCTCCAGTCGAACTAAGGCCAAGAATCACGGTCAAAATTATAGTGGCTAACCCCAGCTGAGTTTGTCTCAACGGAACCATGGTTACTTTTTTAAAATGCAAAGTAAAATGTAGCTGAATTCAATCAGAAAGGATTTCTGAAAAAGTATTTCTGGGAATTATTATAAAAGAGATAGTTGTATTTAGTTAAATCCCTTGCTGTGTAACTAGTGTATTGGCATTGGAACTTTGCTTGTAGTTCAAGTACGAATAATTCTCTAGTCTACATTAAACAGCGTTTTATACTCTCAGATCTGAACTTGTAAATCAATCAAATGTCACATTATCTCATTTGCAGTTTATGTTTATTGAATTACCAAGAATAGAATTCAATTATATATCGTGTGTGAAGAACTAAAATGGCCCATATTCAATTTAAGCTACAATTAAAATCAAAATAAGCAATGTCATAAAAACAAAATGAGAAACCTGGTTAGTAGGAGTTTTTAAAAAACGTAAAATGATCTAGTTACATGTTTTAAAAAATTTTAAATGTTATATTTACATGTTTTTGAAAAGTAGCAAATTGTTTAATTCCATGTTTTTGAAAAGTGCAAAATGTTCTGGTTGCATGTTTTTGAAAAGTTGCAAAATGTTTTAATTCCGTGTTTTTGAAACGTGTAAAATATTGAAGTTGCATATTTTTGAAAAGTGCAAAATGGTCTTAAGACATATTCTAATATTTAGTAGATAGTTATTATTGTGCTTAGCTAAAAGAGACTATGGGTCATTTTGGTTTTTCACGCACAGTATGGGCATTAACCTCATTTTTAATAAAGTGTCAAGTGTGGCACTTTTACGGTTTGTTTAAAAACAAGTACCCCGGATGCGGATGCTCAGTATTTAGATTATGTTGTCAAGTGTTTGTATTTAGTTTCATTTTGTCATGGCCAGGTTTCAAATATGACTTAGCACAATTAACAACTAACAACACTTGCGTCACATGAATTTTTCCTACTGTGCGCCAACTAAATTCATAACGTGAAATTTTTTGTGCATACGCAGATAATGCGCTGTCAAGCTTCCGTGTTGAAATACACAGAAAAAGAGATTAAAAGCCAAATATTCGTCTGATTTCTAATTAACAAGGACTTGTGATTTAACACTAATTTCAATTTTTATGCAGTTTTAATTTAACTCTAAAAACAGCTGATAATGTACCTAACGTACATCAGTTTTATTAACTACAAACAACTTCAAGTGCTCAAACTCAGCAATTTTTTTTTTATTTTCCAACTTCAAATTTACCGTTTACCTGTAGTTTGAGTTGTTAATCAGTTAGACAGGTTTGCAGATTGCAAATAATAATTCCCTGACACAATCAATACAGTAAATTTAATAAACAACTTTGATTCAAACTTTAAAGAGTTATGCATGTCTAATTAACTTAAGTATTGCAATATTCAGGGTACACACATGTTTAACATGTCCAAAAAATTGCAATGCAAATAGAAGGTAATCCTGCAAGAGTTTGCAATGGCGTTAGGCGTTACTAGTGCTAAAGTATGTGTGTAAGAGGCTACGTACAAATGGGTTGTGCATGATTTTTAATAGGCCTTCACACGTTATAATTACAATATGGCTAAAAAAAGCAATTGCAAATATGTATTATGATTACATTAAACGAATGCTGAAAGGTTATTAATTATAAGACATTTTAATATATCGTATGATTATAACATTGATGATACAGATTATTATGCTCTAAATTAGGATGCAAACTGTATTATAAAATTACCTAAATTCTAAAAGTTCTAATTACTTAACACACGCGAGAATATTTGGAAATAATATTGTTCTTAAACTTGTGCACATTATTTTCTTTTCCTTATCTATACCATTGTGAGCCCTTTGTAAAAGGTTATTGCTGACACGACAAATAGCCAACTCACTACACTTTTTATGAGCTTGTTAAGTAGTCACGAGCCTTGACGACAACACTATATAAGAAAACTATATTTTTGACACGTATTATTTGTAGTATGTTGTGTACAAAAATGATCTTTAGATATATATTGCACTATACGTATATCTAAAGTTAGATATTGGTCTTACTTAGTACAGACAATTATAAGCTAAACAAAAGGCATAAATGAAATTTTCATTTGGACTTTAGAAACTTCACAAAAAAAAGAAAAATTGAGCTAGACCTTGAAAGCATAAAACGTCTTTTTAATTTTCACTACTCATTACTTTTACAACAGGGTAGATAGTATATATAACTTAGATTTTTTCAATATATATTCCCCATTTTTCTTTACGTCAAATACGCAGCACAAGCAGCTTGATGCACTTCTAATAGTAAGCAACAATAAATAACACCCAGGTAAACTCACGGGATAGCTTATTCAATTTTCATTGTTAATCAGAACAATGATAAAAGTTTTTAACCTTTGACGACTTTATCTTAGAAGTCATTTTGGAAGTGTAGTAAAATCTCAGAAATTCTTAAAACTAGACGAGTACCCGTAGCAGTCAGTTTATTATAATTATAATTTAATAAT
>JAQFZE010005127.1:0-10568 GCA_034695245.1 Dicyrtomina saundersi | reverse complement strand
CTACTGGTGTTTTTCGTAGTGTGCTTTTTTTCGTAGGCGCAGTAACAGCATCTGCATCTAATCGTAAGTAAATGT
This sequence comes from Dicyrtomina saundersi, assembly GCA_034695245.1. Taxonomy (NCBI): domain Eukaryota; kingdom Metazoa; phylum Arthropoda; class Collembola; order Symphypleona; family Dicyrtomidae; genus Dicyrtomina; species Dicyrtomina saundersi. Next base: position 10,493 of record JAQFZE010005127.1, on the reverse strand, counting down.
AAATGATAGTAACTACTTTTAATATTTTCATCAGTGCAGTGATTGCGTGTAATTTGAGTAGGATAAGAAATACATGCATTAGTGTAGTCCAAAATCAGCGTAGTGATTAGCTTAGTGTTAGCTTTGAGAGAAGGAAGAATTAGTCTTCAGATATAATGAGTTTGAGTTTGAGATGGGATGTTTGAAAGAACAAATTAATAAATAGAAATAATTTGAAAAACAAAGCGTGGTGGAGACGTAGCCTTGTATGATGGATTTGAATAAACGGAATACATATGGGAGGTCGGAATTAAAATTAACTATTACAGGAAATGCGGCGAGCACATCCCGTAAACGTAAGCGCGGAACAGAATACGAGTTACTTTATGGAAAGGGAATCAAAAAGCTTTGACACCACAAATGAAGACACAGTAACAAGCTCGACTTCAAAGAGCACTGCCCGACACTGGCACCCAAGAGCTTTAATCATGTCATGGTTTTGTACTCATTACTTATTTGAATGTTTTTTATGCAATGATCAACGGCCCTTTTAGAGCCCAACATTACCTCCGAAGTGCAATTAATGTGCCTACGAAAAAATTGTCTACGAAAAAACCACACTACGAAAAACGCCAATACGGAAAAAAACAAACGAAATCCGAATCGACGAACGCTGGCGATACCGCCAAACCAGGCAATACTTTCATTCCATGCTAAAATATACCGATGGCCCTATGGTTTAACAATAACTCTCGCAGAACGACAAACAATAACATACCATTCATTTTGGAGGTCCCAAATCATAAATACACGTGTATTAGGTGTTAAAGTTAAAGCTTTGAAATTCTAAACTAAACCTATGCATTAGAATTGAAAATAAACAAAGCAATACTCTTCCACAAGCGCATATTTTTCATACATAAAAAACAATTGTAGGCACGATGAAGTAAACAAGTACATATGTAGATTGCTCAACTAAGGAAACCAGCTATCAATTAGAGATTAAGACACGCACGATAAGAAACTTATGGTAAAAAAATATACCTATGCGTTGAAACTGAAAGTGTGCGACGTCAGGAATTTTACCATTACGATACATTTACATTATGATACCAAGAGATACCTATTAACATGTGATGCAACTAAAACTAAAAATACGTGCCTATTAAACAAACGAGTCCTGATAATATATAATAGCGTAGATCTTTACATTTGATTTACGTTTGCTTGAAAGTTTCAATGGCAGTAAGTTGACAATTACGTACATACGTATACATATAGGTACACATATAATGATAAAAGTGTCATTAATACTAGCACCCTAAATCCTGGGACGGAGGATATTTCGGCCATACAAGTATATAGTAATATACTACTAAGCAACGTCATCTTCAATAAAAATGAATATATCAGAACATTATTTTGTGGAGATATAGATGGAATATAAATGAGACCTTTTGCAGATACGGTTCCTGCGGAGCTAGGGCCGACATCCTGATTTGGCTGAGCGGTTGCATCAGGTGGCGGTGATTGAATTGGATGCAAATTAGCTGCAGCAGAATATTCCGGTACTTTGACACTAGCAACTGACGTTCCTACTGAGTTCGTTGGAGGCGGAGGGTGGCTAGCTAAAGGAACAGAGTAAATATTTGCCGACGTCGTTCCACTCGCACTCGCACTTTCATTAGTTTTAGTACCATATGACAAAGGAGCGGATACTGAAGATGCTGATATGGTCTGCAGTTGTATATTAGATGTATCAATGAAGGAAGCTGATTCTAATGGAGCTGGATTACTGGGTTGAAATTGATTAACAACAGAACTGAACGGGTCATGTGCTTGTGATAATGATGGAGTGAACATAGAAATCTTGCTAGATTTCAAGTCCGCTTCGCTCTGAGGATTCGATGTTTCCGGTGAAAGTTTCGAGGCCCCAGTTAAATCTGAAGTGGCAATAGATGTAGGAAACGGATTAATTAGTTGAAGCGAATCTTCTTTTGATTTTGTAAACAAAGAAATGAATGAAGAATCGCGAAGAATTCCTCCAACATCTCCTTTTAAACTATCTTGACTTTCTGTCCCGGCATCGGACGAAAGCAACAGGTGAGTAGGTTTTTCTTCCAATATTTCATCTCCTCCAAGATCAATTTCTGCTGTGGCTTCTGCAAGTAACAAGAATAATAAATTATAGTTGAGAAATGAGAAGCAGCAACGTATTATGCACCCGAGCAAAACATAGATTATTAGTTGCCTTGAATAAATTTGGTATAAAACTAAAAATTACCAAATTAAGACTAGTGATTGCGAAAGAACATGAAGCGTTTAGCTCAGGAGTTTAGTATCTGAAGGAGCTCCGGGTATAATTACTTGGTTTTGGGGCATGATGATACAACATTTGGCTGGAAATTAGCTTAGGTAGATCGGTACATACTAGATATGTTACCTACTAAAATGTAGATTGACAACGATGTAGAAGAAAATCCAAACAGAAACGGCTAAATTATAATGTGCATATACACACAAGGGCTGCAATTACAAAGATGTTGTTTCAAGGTGGGGTATTTGTAAAAAACTTTAAGTTGTATTGTACGTGTATTATGAGCATCTTTGCTCCCTGTATATAGATATAATTAGGTACACTATGTATATTTAAGGCAAATATGTTATGCACCAAGGTAAATAATATATATATATAGTATCGTTTGAAGGGAGGACGTAAAAATGTTATTACATTGGTCCACAATTTTAACTTACCAGAATGGAATAGTTAAAATCGATACTAGACGTCTTACCCAAATATGACGATACTAGTTTATTATTTAACTCGATTATACGCAACAAACGTTACGTTTTAGTTGCCCAATCTAAATACCTACTCAACTAAAATATGATAGGTATTAGCCCGGCCATGGTAACGATGCATTTGGTAAATAATATTTACTGTTGCTCCCTTGCTACTGCTTTAGCCCCCACCATCCAATTTGGATGGGTATGTGACGCATTAAAATTTTGTTGAGCGGTTGGAAACAGTCACTAATCACTTCATAAATTTATTCTTGTTTCCTTTCGTCTGATACACGAAAAACTGAGAGCCGAACACAACGAAAGTGTAATAATTATAGGAAACAGAGAACTCATAGCACGCATGGTAAGCATACGAGAACAGTTACGCGGGCGGAAACAGTTCCGATAGCATACTTACTTATGTCATCATCAATAAACACCTTATGTATAATTTTACAGCAGATTATAGGACACCTAAATTAACAGTAACTGCGACGCATATTCATCAAAGCATATATTACTAGTCTTAAGTAATATCCGGTCGTATGTCCTATCCTCACCCAGTAAATGTTCACAAATATCTATGTGCCTGTACCTATTATATTATATCTCTCTCACAATTAGGAATTCAATTTGTCACCTTGTTTCCTCTTTCCCACTGGCAAACATCAACATTTTGAACATTTAATGAGGTCCTAAGCTATTTTGAGGTTTTAGGATCATATACAACTTACTTGCCTTCACAAGACCATCTTTACTAGATCTCTCTTAATATCAACACAAAAAGGGCTTACTAGGCTCTATTTTCCTTAATTTGTCTTCTTCTACGAGCCATTTTCTTCGTGAGTTTACAATTCATTCGGTGGTTACGATGAGTATTAAAGTTACTTTTATATTTCTAACATCTATATTTATAACAATCAACCAAGCATGGGGAATATTGAATTCGGGAAGACTTTATCCGCTTCTACCAGGTCAGTTTTGTGAAATAAAGTATTTATACTGTGTCTCGAACCGTTATTAATTCTTAAAAACTGCGATTTCAATCATACTGATTTTAAATGCAGGATTCAAATAAATAAAAATAAGTTGCCATTTTCTCTATTGTTCTGACTCATTAGATAATAACCAAAATACACACAAAGTAGGAGAATCGAACGTATTACTGCCCGTTTCTGCCACAGAAAGTCCGTCATACGTGCTAATAAAGGATGAAGACCAATATCCTGATACACAAGAAGGTACTAGAATAACTACATACAACAGATCGAGATTGCTAAAAGCAGTAGCTATACATCATAGATCATAAGTACATAATTTAAAAAATGCATCTGAATTAATTTTGCCAGGAATACAAGTGGAAAGTTCTGGAGGAATATACATCGAGGTTAGAATTGTTTTTCCAACATACAGTATTCCCAACGAATATTCTCAATTGCTACTCTTAAATGAGCATTCACATTTAATTTAAATAGCAAAATCTTATCTAAAATATTCTTGTTGTATACCTGTTTGCCTCTTTTAGCAGATAAGTTCAACTACTAATCTCACAGGCTCCCCAGGGCAAATAATTCATTTTATGATAAAAAACGTCGGGAAGGAAGACGAGTACGTTTATGTTAACGTAAGCGACGAGAAAGGCTATGTGGAAGAAGTTCCACCAACAGAGTAAGTAAACAGCTACAAAATAATTGCATACGTAAATTAGTACTAAAAAGAAGTTATCCTGCAAACTCCGAACGACCGCCTGCAACGCCTAAACATAGTCTCAACTTGTCATTCCGTCTCCGTGTATTACAAGCATAATATGTACAGGGTGGGCCACTTGTTTCCAACATTTCTAAAAGGCTATAAATGCCAAGTTTATTATTCGATTTAACTGACCAATATACTAAAAAAAAGACAATTGGGAGATTTGATTGATACCACAAGCAAACAAATCGACTTAGAATAAGTTGCAAAATGGCTAACTAACCAAAATATCACTTTTTAAAGATTTTTAGCGGTGAAAATTATTCTTTTACAACTTTGTTTTTAAATTTAAGTTTAAAACCATACAGACTAGACAGAACAAGTTGCGCAGTATTTTTAAGTTTTAAAAATAATACTTTTTAAATTACTTCCATTTTCTATGATTTTTTAAAATCGGAAGCTGTTTTAAATGACATTTTTACTGATTTTTGGGGTGAAAGTGAAACATGATTTTTATTCATTCTAAGATTTTTCCATTTCCACTTGACCGATTTTATTGATCAAGCTACCAAACAAATCTCCCAAGATTTGTCTTTATTACGGTATATTGGTTGTTAAAATCGAATGATAGATTTGGCATTTACAGCCTATTAGAATTGTTGGAAACAAGTGGCCCACCCTGTATAATGAAAGTAAGGATGAGAATGGGTACATATGAAGCTGTCAAATTAATACAATTATTAACACTGAAACCAAATTTAGATTTTATCTCCCGAGTGGGTCCGCCAAAGAGATTTCAGTGAAAATGAACTACCCCCTAACCACAAGTCATGGATCGCCGGATAAAATAACCATTAATGCCAGTGGCAAAAGACACACCGCAAAACGAAGCGCTTACTACTACCCAGGGAGCGAAGTGAGTTACATTTCAACTTTCAACGAACAAATTACTTTATGTAGCGCCTAATAATTATTAGAAATTACTCGTGGTGTGAAAAGAAATCGTTATAAGTTAGCCGATCATGCATGTCTTGCGAGGGAGGGTATGTACACTATGTACCATGGATTCAGCAATAATATTGATCCGAATATTTTAGTACGAGTCTCAATACGGGCAACAATACCAGCAGCCTTTCTGTTATGACAGATACGTAACCGGAAGCTGCAGGTATCGAATGGATCCGTATGACTGCGATCAGTATAAATGGACAGCTTACGCAACAATCCAAAATCCTGGAGGTACTACCCCTCAAAAAGTTTCTAACATACACAAACTAAAAATCTATTCATGATTCCAAGTTTTTCAGAAGTTATAGATGCTACACCAAAAATAATTGTATCTGTCCCATTCAGGAATCCAACAACTCCGATCTATCCCCGAAGGACTGTATATTCCACCAGAGTTTCACCCAGGTACAAGAGATCGCCTGCGAGTGTATCTTACTGTGACGTGCTGCGTACCTATTGTGCAATTTCTTAGTGTCAATCCGTTTTATCCAAATGTTGGCAGTGCTTGTATTGTGGATGTTCGAGGTATGTAAATTATACACGAAAGTAAACTTTCCAGTATATCTAAATTTTAGTTTATAACACTAGATACGATTTACTTGCTCTTTCCTTATAGAATTACAAGGCCTGAATCCGGCAGAAATAGCTGGAATCATAATAGGAGCTGTCATTCTGCTAATTATTATTGTCGTTGTGGTTGCACTTTTAATCCGAAGAAAAAGAGCTCGATCCATACTCGTTGGACATACTACACCAAAAACAACACGAGAAGTTGCATCCCGAGAATAATTAAAGATTTAAAGTTTTTTAATTTAACTGAAGTCTCAAAAAACATCCAGAATTGCTTCTGTGCGAAGTACCAACCTGCATATACATCTAGATAGGTACAAGTATAAGTATTCACATGCATCTATTAATCTATTTATACAACCAGTGAAGCTATAAACTGTTTCAGATACGAATTATATAAGAAACTGCACAAATTAGTAATTTGAGAAGCACGCATTACTTTATTATTACAAAAACGCTGTATTTAAATGGTTTGTATGCCAAGGAGAGTCGAAATATTTTACTTTTTTTTACCGCAGCTTATGTTAAACTTTATTTTGTAGTGCCCTACCAATATACAAAGCTGGACTATTGATGTGACTGCTAGTTTCTATTTAATTATGAGTAAGTTTATTTATGTGCATATGAGAAGTACATACATATGAATGCTGAGTTAAAACAAAATAGGAGAGACATTTTTAATATAGAAACAATTTTGTACAGTTTTTTCAAGCAACTTTTTCAAGTAGTTTTTTGTAACGCCTTTAAAAATTGTGACAGTATTAACAATCTGCTCATAGAAATTGTTATTTAAAACTCCGAAAACTAAACTATTGGTCCTAATTGAAGGAATTGGTCGGAATCAACAATGTACTACACAACCGATTATATTTTTAGTGTAAGAAATAACGGAATGGTTATTTACCTGCTAAAAATAATGATATGACTTCGTAATAAATCATAATATGATATTATGCATAATATGATGATTCATCCCATATTATGTTGATGAATACTAATATCTGCATTTATGTAAAACCTTGTATTATGCATAGTATTTACATATTACCATTTGGGTATATATTACTAACAAAATTCAAAAAAAATAGTTTGTACATCGACAAAGAATTTGATAATAATAGCCACTATGGTTATGAAAGATACGCAGGTTATAACTTATTTTTTACACGTTCTTTATTAACTCAAAGGTTAACTGATGTTAGAGTGGTACAGGTTTGCAAATTCATGCATAAATAACCAGTAGTTCTAATTCTAATAGGAAAATACAAATGTAACCTACAAATATAGCTACAGAATAAATTATTACTTTATAAATTAAATAAAAAACAATTTGGACTCTAATACACCCAATTATCGTATCTGCCGTTCAGGAAGTTTCGTTGCCATTAATAATAATACCTATTAAAAGAGAAAGACACCAGACACCTCCTTATTTAGTCGAAATTATGGCATACTCCGTTTAGCAATCAGCTTGGCAACGGGATTGGTGATTTTTCTGACTGGGAATCGGTGAAAGAATTTATGTAGACTTTTAACTGTGATTCAAGCTTTAATTCCACTTGCTGGCATTCTACCCTATTACTCATTAATTAATTAATAATTATTAAAAGGTGCAATTTTAATTTATGTGATTTGTAATCGTTATTCATGACGAAAAATGAATGCATCGTTCGATTTCCATTTTTTGAAATTTATTTACATATGATGATAATTAGGGCTTTCAAAAAAACTAGACTGAAGCCGATATTTGTACTAAATGGTATGTTAGTACCTAAAAATCGTCTATAAAATCAAAAGCAAGCTCTCTACATCGGAGTATAAACAACTCATCTCATCGTATGGGTTAAACATGACAGCAAAACTAATAACTATCACCACAATACTTATTGAAAAACTGAAAATTGTGTAGAAACATTAAATCCAGTACAAAACTATTTCCCAAAATTGTCTTTGAAAACAAACAACAACATTGATCCGAAGTCTATATACCGTGCAGGGGATGCTATCTACCAGTATCTAGAAATTATTGTACGCACTTCATATTAATCGAATCTACAAATCAACAGTAAAATAGGCTTACATTTACATTAAATAATTGTATGCCTCCGTGTAATCTTAATACAAATCTAAATGTCTAACCTAATACATACAATAATCATTAATGAAACTGTAATTAAACTCTAACATCTAAACGTTTTGCCGAGCAGCCGAGCAGGGCCGGGTTTTCTTAACAACGTCCAACACATGTAATGTCACGTTCGAAATTACAATTTACAATATCGACTGCCACTTTTTTTTCCTCCCAACAAAAATATTTATACAGCCAACACAATTAACTATGAGGTACAGGCAAGCAACAAGAGGGGACATGTCACGTGTGACAAGGCATTATCATATTCAAGAAAGCATTTACGAATTAAAATTGCACAAAATCGTTGCAACACAATTTGACGACTTACCAGGAGTTGATTTTAAAATTTCTTCTTGCTCACTTAGCGGCACCAGAAGTCGAGCATCCGTGAAATCTTCAAATGAAAAACTTGATGAGGCTAAACTAAGAAGTGAATTTTTAATCGGTTTACCAGTGTTTTTGTCGGCCATTTCGTTATTATATTACCAGTTGGCGTATACTATAGCATATAAAAGTAATAATGTTAAATAATCTTCCTTTGGAAAAATCTCCAGCTTTGTACTCACAGAACTTCCAGATGAACTAAAATTTAATTTAATCACACTTCGTTACCAAACAAATTCATTATTATTTTGCCTTACGTGTCTCTTTTATACTTAAATTCGTCAGCTCAATCCCCGTTCTACGGTTGAATAAGAGTGACAGATGACAGATTGATGGCAGCAATAAAAAACTGACACGATTACACCTATAAGATGACTAAATTATCTTTGTATAATCGTAATACTAATAATCCTGTCAAAATTGCACTAGCTAAAGTTGAAATTTGGGTATTTCAATCAGGTGTTTTGTATGCGTCACCGTACACTGAAGTGAACCAGTGTTGTTGACTTTATATCTACCTACTCCAACTGCAGCTGTACAGCTAGTTGTTTAAAGAGCACAGCATATATTTAACTCTTGTTTACTCCAACAACTCTCAATATTGTGACTAGAAATCTATTAAACATTGTGCAAAATAAAAACACATGTGAATTGTTTTACCAATTTTCATAAAATGTTACAGGTATTTTTAGGTATGTACTTCTTTTTTATAAATATTCCAAACCATAACCAACCGTAGGAGGACATATGGAAATAATCAAATTACAAATTTCAGACAGCCTTGGCGCTCTGAAGCTGCCGTCTACTGGGACACAGACAAAGCTACGAGAACAATAATTTTGTGGTGTTTACGGTTAACACCAGTTAGACCTGCTGACGAAGATCTGAGTTAGCGTACCTTTATGTCTATTACCCAGGCTTTTATTACAATTTAGCAGAGATGAGCAATATCTCACAACTCCCAGCAGTGTCTCTCGTCTCTGACATTTTAGTACCATCTTTATTACGAAGCTTCATTTCTCGTCATATATTCTCTCATTAGTTTTAGCGGAAGGTATTGAATCAATTCAAGGGGCACTGTGATACTCTCAAAAAGTTGGCAAAAATAAATTAGTATTATAAAATATCAAATTCAGTATGATATTATTCCCAACATAGCTTCAGAATATTTATTTAAAATATTTTTACAAGCAGGAGCAAGTTTAGGGGTTTCTTTACTCAGTGGTGTAAGTATATTTTTAACACACAAAAGTTAATAATATACGCTTTAGTCGTCTCTAATGCACGCATGTATGTATAAGTAACTAGTGGTAGCAATGCTATATACCCACCTTTGAAATATTTGCTGATTTGCTGTACTAACCTAACATTCATTTTAACTTCCAAGACCTTAAAGCTATGTTTAGTTAATAGCTTTACTGTCATACCTTCGGTCAGTGAAAGTAACTACAGCATATAGGTACGTAGACCTAGACTTCTTAATTGTTATATTTTATGTATTTTTTTTCCAATTAAATAGTTTAATAAATTTAATGTAACAAAAAAGCCTTACATTATTACCATAAATGCTTACTCATATTATTTTACAGTGGTTATTATTTTAACTCTCTCTCTCTCTCTCTCTCTTAAACGATAGTCAGCGTTCTCCACAGAGATTATTTCCAATTGAAATGTATTACATTATATTATTGTACAAGGCTTATTTCAACTTTAGAATTTTCACACGACTACCGTATATTGTGTGATATGCCTAATTGTACAAGGTTTATTAAATAAGTTTCAAAATTTTATAGGGAATGAAGTATGTATGTGTAATGAAATATTTAATGTTAGCAACATTATGAGCGATGTACTTACAGTGCTTCACCGGGACTGGGGGACAAAAGTGATATTTGTTTTAATGATTATGATGATTGACCCTTATGACTATAGACTACGAGTCGAA
>JAQFZE010005126.1:0-10569 GCA_034695245.1 Dicyrtomina saundersi | reverse complement strand
GGGTCTGCAATGGGTCGATGCTGATGATATCCCATTTCAAAGATATACATTTATAGGAAATGGTTATGCTGATGACAGGGGCAGGGCCGCACGAAGGAATTGCTTTTGGGCAGTAATTTGTTTCCAAGCAAAAACTACCATTTTAATTTTATTGAAGGTTTTCTTTGGTAAACAAAATGTTGTATTTACATTTTCTAGAAAAGTGCAAAATGTTCTTTTTACTTGATTCTGAAAATTGCATGTTTTTGAAATGTACAAAACATTTTATTTCCATGTTTTTAAATGTCAAAATATTCGTTTTAAATATTTTTGAAAAGTGCAAAATGTTCCATTTACATGTTTTTTGAAAATTCAAGCAGCGTAGCGGGGGCTGCCTGCGATGTTCCCATTATCCGGCCCTGGACATGGGGGTCATATATAATATAGAATACTAAAAGTATGCAAATATTTCGATAACGTCATTTATGGACGACCCCTAATACTATTATCGCATTTAATTTTCCTTTTGATGGGGATTATACTGTCAAATGTAATTACGTAAAATATACGGAGTTAAATCAGAATATTAATTAGCTATGTATACCTACTGCCTAAGTACTGTGTATGCACGCTTTGTTAATAGTAGTTAAGTAGTTAACTTGACGCTCTGCTACAAACTGGAACAACGAAAACGTTATAAGTATATAGCCTTGTACTTCCTTGTCTCCCTAAGTTCTAGCGTTAATATTAATGGCAAGGTGGTTGGTTGGTTTTGGTAGCGATGGCTTAAGTTTTCGTTTCCTTCATTTATTTTGCATTTATTTATAATGAGGATGTTCCCCCTGTCCCTGTCCTTGTCCTTGTGTAGCGTTGGTATTTAAATAGCAAATAGCAGATGCCATATGGTATAGTGTAAACATGAACTGTCTGTTGTGTGTTTGTGCTTCGCTTCAAAATTCAACTGACTGACAAAGTTTGACTTTTAGTTTAGTTTTGTTTGGATAATCTGTAAAGTGGTCGGTATTGATTTATTATTGATCACGCCTGTTTCTATAGTTTGGAGTTTGGCTGGTCTCTGTTATATGTTATACGGAAGCCGAAACCGAAACCGAAACCGAGTTCATTTCATTCGGAGAAATGAGATTTAAATAATTTAATGTTACACCTTTGTAAGGACGTCGACGTTGCCGGGGCAAAAAGGGCTTGAGGATAATTATTTTGGTACGTAGTACTACACGAATCATAGCACTAAACTGCGTGTTATTAAGACATATAGGGAAGTGCCAGTGCCAGTGTGCCAACAATAATTTATTTATAATATATGAGAACAATAAATCCAGCTGAAGCACTCGTTATTAATTAATGTCAATTCTTGCAAAAAGGTACATAGCTATACATACTATGCAGATTCTTATAATGCGTATTATGTACTAGCTGTAACATATCGTCTGTAAAGAACCAAAATGACCCATTTCCAATTTAAGCTAGAATTAAAATGAGCTAATTAATAAAAAAACACTAAATTAATTTGATGCGTAAAATGTTATTTATGAGTTTCTTAAAAGTGCAATATGTTGCATTTACATGTTTTTGAAAAGCGTCAAATGTTCTAATTACACGATTTTTAAATGTGTCAGATGTTCTAATTACACGTTTTTGAAAAGTGTCAAATGTTCTAATTTACACCTTTTTGAAAATTTCCGTATAATATGTTCTATTTACATGCTTTAGGGATTACACGATATTCATATAATGTTTGCAGATAGTACATTTCGTATTTAGTAAAAAAATGGAAATGGGTCATTTTGATTCTTCACAGGCGATATTTTATTATATGATGCATATTTATGACGGTTTCTATAATTCATTTGGTCGAGCACTATGTATCTTAATCTTACTCCGGCCAATAAGGTTTCAAACTTTTGAAATAAACTCATCTGTACGGAAGTACTTTGTAAATAAAATCCTTTACGACACTTTTATATAATGCATAAGCAACATATATTATGAAGAGTTGTTTGACAACACGGGCCAAGTCCATTTATAAAAAATAAGATTATTAAATTTGCGTTACGTGTACTATTCAACTATAGATACGTTACTGCGTTGAATGGTAAATGTCAAAGTTCAACCAATACAATTTTTGAAAATTGCAAAATTCTGATTTTTCTTTTGGCAAAACGGGTCAAGTTTATTGAATGATTTTTTTAGCAAAATGGGATAATTCCACTTTAAACATGCTGCTGTGATTTAAATTTGGTTTCCCAGTGTTTTCGTAATTTGTAGAAGACAGTTGCCGTGCGTAGATTTTTGTATGCAAGAAAAAGTTTAAAAGTGAAAAAAAAAGGTTGGTTTAACTCAAAACGATTAAAATTTCATCGCCCGGACTTTCCCCTCCATGTTAAGTTACTGATTTCGAGGCAAAACGGAAAAAGTGCACAAATTAAAATTGTGCAAAATTTTCTAAAAAATTCCAAAGTCAGTCTATATGAATGAAACTACTCGTAATAACGCTTCGTCAGTTACAGTACATGTAGAAAACAACTTTAACTTATAAGTAGACCTTATTTGTTTGGGATACGTATAGGTTGTTATTGTTTTTAGATTCTTTGCAATGTAGTGCATAATGGTAGAATAAGTTACTGTATTTTTCACACACACACTATATTTTCAATATTTTGTATTGTTTATTCATATTTTCACTGTGTTTCCAAAAATGTAGATAGCGCTATTTGTATACCTTAGTATACACAAATAAGAAATAAGCAGGCGGGTCATGTCCGTCGCTGAATACAGAGATACTCAAGACCCAAAGGGCCAGAACGAGAAGGCCAGGCTAAAGCTTTATGTGAAAGATTAATTTGTGTTTTTGGAGGAGGATGTGCCCGAGGAAATTAAGTGAGGCATGAAAAGAAATATAAAATAGTACACACTCCTCCTGCATAGTCTCTCATTAAACTTTCATAGTCTTCCAATTTTCAACTAATTTGATATTCTGTTCAGCAGTCTCTCTCTCTCTCTCTGATCTCACTCGGAGTCTTTCTGCCCTTTTAAACTTCTTTTCTCTGTCTGTATGTGCTTCCACACTTCTCACGCACTTCAGTCGCTATGCTACGGCTATGTGCCCGGGACTGGGTATCGGTACCGGTACCGGCACCGGTATCGGTACACGAGCACAGGCAGTAGCTGTTTTCATTTTAATAGCTATACATCATTGTGACATCCTATAACCAAAACCGTAATTTAATTTTCTTTCCTGCTCTCTTGAATTTTTTTTACTCACTTCTCCTTATTTTCCTTTGCTTCACTTTATTGTGTGGGTTTATTTTCAATTTCGTTACAGTCCTATGCTTTAGCCGCCCTTAGCTAAGCTCTATATAGCTTTCAGAACACGTTTTTTTAAGCCTAATAAATTGCAAATTGTCTCGGAGATTTTTGCGCATTTCAGGGAAATTGTAATTTTATTTTGTATAAGTAAAGAATTTACTATACTTGCTTAGAAATGCTTCATTAGGACATTTTGTACACTGAATGATGGATGATATCGTCTGTGAAGTACCAAAATGACCCATATCCATTTTTTAGCTAAAAAAAATTTCAACTATCTACAAAAATATTCAAATACGTCTTGAGAGCATTTAAACAGGATATTTTGTACTTTTCAAAAATATGGAATTAGAAATTTTTGCAACTTTTCAAAAACATGGAATTAGAACATTTTCCACCTTTCAAAAAAATGAAATTGGAACATTTTGCACCTTTTCAAAATCATGGAATTAGAACATTTTCCACCTTTTCAAAAAAATGAAATTGGAACATTTTGCACCTTTTCAAAAACAAGGAATTAGACATTTTTGCACCTTTTCAAAAACATGTAAATATGACATTTTACATAGTTGAAAAACATGAAAACAGAACATTTTACGTTTTTTAAAAAACTCTGAATTAACAATTTACGAATTTTTCTTATTTTGTTTTTATGACATACCTCATTTTGATTCTAGCTTAAATTTAAATTGGAAATGGGTCATTTTGGTTCTTCACAGGTGATATGGTGAGATTGTACTAGAAGTTTTACACTTAATGTCAGTGCTGTCAGTAAGGGGTCGTCCATCAAGTTTGCCCCCTCCCCCTAGTTTAGCAAATTTAAAATTCAGAAAATTAATTAATTGAATCTTTTTATGACTGTTGTAAGATGTGCATAATATTGACTAATACATTCCATTTCTTGTGCACTTTAATTTAGTGGCTGACCCCAGAAGGATTTATTCAGTTGTTTGTACTAATTGGACGAAATGGCCAAGGGGTAGGCTCCTCTGCTTTTGCCGCATGGGTTGAAAATCTGGAGAAATTGGGAGAGGACAAGATCAGTGACAAGGATAAAGTTGAACTATTGGCCAAAGTGGACGAGTACTATCATCGAATGGATGAGGTTGTGGGTCACTTCCTAGACAATGAGGGAAGTGCCCTATTCCCCTTTCAGAGTTGGGTCAATCATAGTTGTGCTCCAAATACTGAAGTGAAATTCCCTAAAAGAAATCATGAGATTGGCCTCGTGGCTAAAAGGGATATTGAGGAGGAGGAAGAGATTACAATTACTTATTTGGATCTGGGCGACATGGAGAGATCCCGGTATTCTAGGAATAAATATCTCAAGTAAGTTTTTATATTGTTTTAATTATTATTATTAGTAAATTAGTACCTATTTAAATATCGTCGGTGAAGTACCAAAATGACACATTTCCATGTTTTAGTTAAAAATAAAATTCACTGTCTTCAAAAATATTGAAGTATCATGATCTTCAAAGCGTTCAAATAGTTCATTTTGCACTTTTCAAAAACATGTAAATAGAACATTTTGTACGTTTCAAAAACATGTAAATAGAACATTTTGCACTTTTAAAAAACGTAAATAGTTCATTTTGCACTTTTCAAAAACCCTTTTACATCCAGCGCATCTTTCCTATTTAGTGTTTTTATGACATAGCTCATTTTAATTCTAGCTCAAATTGGATATGGGTCATTTTGATTCTTCACTCACGATATGTTTCGTAAAAACATTTTATTCTAAACTTCCAAGTTTTTTTAAAACTTTTTGAATTTAATTCCTATACATATAGGGAACACTACCTATTTACATGCTCTTGCGAGAAATGTGAATCTCAGGCTGGGGAAGAAAATGTGACGAGTGAAGAAGACGAAGATGAGGATGATGACGACGAGGATCTTGAAGGTGATGACCAGGATGCTTTCGAAGATGCGGAGTTTGACGATGACCAACATTTTGATCTTAGTTCTATACCTATGCCACCCACACTAGTATAATGTAGTGTTTTGAGTTAATTATTATTTAATAATTTTACATTTGTTTCTTTATTTAAATATATTTTATTTCAAATTACGTAATTATGTCATACAAAATCGATTCAATTTAATTAGATGTTATTAGTTACACTCGTCGTTCAAACTAGTCAACTAATTTAAAGCACACCAACTGAAGTTGAGGTATTCTGTTTCCCTTAAAACTTTTCTGTGGAAAGTTCACTATCAATATAATTTTTCTTAATAATAAAATGCATACAAGTTAAGAATTTTAACGGTCAGTACAATTACAATATAATTTCTTTTCACAATTTAATAGCCAAGTACTTAACTTATTTGCTTACAAATTTCTACACCACAAATGAAATTAAAACATTGATACGGCTAAGGCTGATATCGAATCGATGGGCATTTTTTCATTAGTAACTAGAGGGGTACGAATTCGAACAATATATCAGTCTGAGTCTGTTAT
This sequence comes from Dicyrtomina saundersi, assembly GCA_034695245.1. Lineage (NCBI taxonomy): Eukaryota > Metazoa > Arthropoda > Collembola > Symphypleona > Dicyrtomidae > Dicyrtomina > Dicyrtomina saundersi. The sequence continues at coordinate 4,796 of JAQFZE010005126.1, read as the reverse complement.
ACCAGACGGGTGTTTGAGGAGGTTTCCAGTTTGAACAGTGAGCAGGGCGTACTTTTATAAGTAGGATATAAACTCCAATTAATAAAATAATTACAAACTTTTTCTTTATAAAAAGAAAAAAGATCTACATCAACTACCAGTCACATTCTCAATATTGGTTATATAGTTATGATTTGTCACTGCATTGCACTGTGTAGTCACTACCACTGACTTATTCCAACTCGGAGAATTCTGGTCTGTCAGAATTCTCTATAAAGCCTCTGCTAGGCTCATATTTAAGCTTCAAAAAATTAGATTTTGTATCCCTGGCCATAATATAGGGAGCAGGATCTTTCCAGGATCCCCCTTCATACATGTCAGCCACCATTCCATTCAAATTGCCTTTCTTAGCCCGGAATTTAATTGTAACTGGGATTTGACTTGTGGCTGTATTTGACTGTTGAATTTCCAATGTTAAACTTTTGAATCCACCCTCTTGTTTGTCGTCTATCATTGCCTTCATAATTCTTCGACGCTTTTCCTGTTGCTCATAACCAGTCAGAGTGGAAAGGGTAGTACTCGCATCTCTTTCACTTTCATCACTGTTTAACTGCTGCTTCACAACTTCAAGACAATGTTTACTGTATAAAAAATATAGTAATGTAATTAATCTTCTGTCACTTCTATCATCTGTAATTAACAGAGGGATAAACATATTTTGCTCAGCGGAACATCAGCTTTCAAAAATTGAAAACAGTATGTATATATTTAAAAATTTTAATGCTGAACACATGAATACTCGGAGAATTGTACATTACTTAAAAAAATTATAATACTTAAAGCACTCAAATATCAATAGGTACAACAGATACTATGTTTTACGGTTAAAGAATTGTATGAATTTAATCTACTACAACCAAATTATAATTTACCCATATCTTAATTATCTATTCATGGAGTGACGAACTTTAAAATAAATTATATTTGATTAGTTTTACGTAACACATAAATTACCTAGGGACCCTTAAGCAGGATGTGAAAACAGAATCGAGGCCAATATCTTTGAGATCCATATCAACGTAACGGCGGTATCCAGACTGGGTACCTTTTGCTGCGGACTTAATCAGAACCTGTTTTAATGTGTGTACAATATTAGAGAAGCCACATGAAGCGAGATAAAATAAAAATAATTACTTACTAATTTCGATAAAATAAAATAACAATATACAATACAATGTGAGATTTTAAAATTTTAAGGAAAGACTATACCGAAAGCAGTTTATCCGAAACCCGTTTTCCATGAATAAATAAATATGGGTATTTAGGATGGAAGGCCCCATAAATGGTGGAGTAGGAATTTTTGATGTGCCTTTTGGTTCTAGTCGTTTCAATTTCAAGCACAGCCGTCATAATGAACTGTTCAGTGGAAGTCACTTGAGATACCTATGTACAAGGGCACACATACAAAATAAGAATATAATGCATATTATAAACTTAAATGAGGTATTTTCAAGATGTTTTAGCAACACGCCAATACCCGTTTGGTGTCAACGTCATCGTCCGTTTCCTGTGAATTAAGAAGTTTCCTCGCTTCTTTCCTAACGCGTTTTTTTATTTCTGAAAACTCTGAACTACTTATTGGAGGATCGTTTGGTTTTTTTTGTAATTCATGGTTAGGGTCACCCGAATTTACTTTCATCTCATATCCAGTCCATTCAAGACGTTCACATTTGCTGACACAGTCTTATTGTAAAACAGTTTTTTTTTAAATTAGATTTATTTTTTTATCGACTAACGCCAGTAAAATATTTTGCCATTAAGTTAAATTATAAATATCGTCCGTGAAGAACCAAAATGACCCATATCTATTTTTGTAGCTAAAAACAATATCAACTATCTACAAAAAAATTCAAATACGTCTTGAGAGCATTCAAATAGAACATTTTGCACTCTTCAAACACATGGAATTCGGACATTTTGCACCTTTTCAAAAATTTGTAAATAGAACATTTTACACTTTTCAAAAACTAAATAGAACATTTCGCACCTTTTCAAAAATATGTAAATAGGGCATTTTGCATTGTTGAAAACATATAAATAGAACATTTTAAGTTTATCAAAATCTCCTAATTAACATGTTACACATGGTTCTCATTTTGTTTTTACGACATAGCTTATTTTTTTTATTCTAGTTTAAATTGGATATGGGTCATTTTGGTTTTTCACAGACGATACCAAAAGCACATGTAATACGTTAAAGAGGTATACGTATTAAAGCTATGTATATCGAATGAATGCGAATTATAAAAACTTACTTTCCAGCTGCAAGTGGCAGATCATTTTATAAATATATGGGTCGTCGTACTCCTCCTGAAAGAACAAGATATTAAAATTTTAAGGTACGATTTCGCTATAAAAAAGTCCAAATAGAAAAATACCAAATGCATATAATTGCACGGCAGACATGTTCTAGTAAGCTCGGCCAAGGGCCTCGACCAAATATCAACTGGGCGAAATAAGATATTGTTATATAAATAATATGGTAAAAACTAGAACATACCAAAATGTACGTGACAATTTTGACCACTTGATACTTAACATTTTCTGCGGCTGTTAAATTCTTCTTGCCCTTTGCCAACCTTTCAAATTCGTCTGGTCTGACTTTGGGCAAGTAGTCCATCATTTTAAAAATATCATTTTTCACGTGTTTTACCACACTGTCATACAGCTGAGCTCTCAAGGGGTTTTCTATACAGTTAGAAAAATTGTATTAATTTTATTCAAAATATATGTGGATTATAAATTATAATGTATAATAATTATTACATAACTTTGCAGTAAAGTATTCATATTATCAATGAATTAATTTAAACGCTATTAGAGGACAGACAGGAATATATCAGGTAAATCACAACACAACCATAAATGTCTTGTTATTTGATGAAGTACTTCCAAAAAAAGTAGGCATACAAATATATTTTTGAAATAAACAATGCAAAAATCATAATTTACCTTTTTTATTTTTGTAAGTTTTAACTTTTTGTACGACTTTATTTTTCCTTTCCTCCACATTTTGCCTGAATTTCTTGATAAAACGGGAAAAATCTTGCAAGAAAGGGTCCTCTTCCTCTTCCGCAATTTCCGGATCCTCTCCACTGTTACGCCTGTCAATTCTTTCTTCCTCATCACGATCACTCTCTGCATCTTCAGCATCTCTACGCACATTTTCGTCATTCTCGCTGATTGAGCCTTCTTCTTCATCAAGTTCATTTCTTTCCAAAACATTACCCTCTGGTTCTGATGGTAATAATATGCCATCAGGCTGTAACTGGCTTGCCCTTCTGTTACCGCCTTCGTCATCCTCATCGTCATCGTCATCAGCATTACCCGCGTTACGATCGCTTTGAGAAATATTCCCTTTTTTAGATGTAGTACTCCTCGTTGTCACTTTGGTCATAGTACTTTTAACAGTTATTTCCCCGCCTTTGTCCTTTTTTTGACCAGCAGAAATTGATCTAGTTTCCCGTAAAATTCTACTGCTACTACTGCCTTGGGTCTTTTCGATTTTAGCTTTAGCAACAGTTTTTGTCTTCTGTTTGAGCTGAGCTGTTTTTGACTTTTTGGAACCAGGACGTCCAGGACCCTTCTTTTTGGTAGGAGGCATGTCGTGAATGGGCAATTATGTCTTCTTACTTGCTGCTTGTTAACTAACGGCAAAAAAATATGCAGTGTTCAAACTTTAGTTGATCTAATATGACTCTTATTAAGTCGACAAATATTTAAATTAAAGCAAAATGCCAATTTACTAATTTTTTAGAATCAATTAATATAAGTTGTCAGTACACCATATAACAATAATAGGACAGTGTAACATGTAACCTTACCTTTTCGCTAGTTGGTACCGCTGCGCTGGGGCTGGAAATGGAGCTGAAAAGCTATTACTTGTTTAAAATTTAATTTGTAACAATTGACAATGTGGTCGTAATTGCTTGAATTACAGTCAGCAGTGTCAGTGTTCGACGCGACACTGGTATATAATTAAGTCAAACCACTTAAGTACAGCACATTAACAAAAACAAAACTAGATTTTGATTTTATATTCTGTTGGAATTGGAAATATTGCAATTTTGGAATAAAATCGGGATTTTGGGAACTTCAAGAAAAAAAGAAAGCCGCCTGAAAATGAGTTTGTCAGTTGGCCAATAACAATGACGGTTAGAAACCTCCTGGCTTTGGTTAAGCCAATGAAAAGGCGAATGGGAAATTTAAATGGAAATGTGGAAACTAAACATGCCACAGTCAATACCAGAACCAGAGCCAAACTGGCAAATTGTCAACTGCCAACCCCAAAAGGCAACAAGCCAGCCATCCAACTTTATTAATGCCACTTGCCACTGCAACTTTGCCTTTAATGCCAGTCTTTAAAAACTAAAGACCTCGGTCAAAGTTGACTTGCCCTTGCCGGCCAAATTTGCCCGAGAAATTGAGTGGGAGTGGATCAGTGGATGTTTTTGTATATAATTGCCAAGGCGTGGTCCATAAATGATGTCACCGCTACTTAGGTGGGTAGGCCCCTTCTATATCAAAAGTGACTCAAATGACATAGTGGGTCCCACACATGGGATTAGATGATGTCATCCCACATCTACACACATACACATTTACATTAATCTATATCATGGTGGAATATTGACCTCTATTTAAATCGAATTATGAGATCAAGACTTTAAAAGGTCTCGAATATTGTTCCTACACTCGAGACTTGAGATATTGGGCCGTACATTTCTATTTAGCAAATTTATTGGAGAGGGGGGGGG
>JAQFZE010005125.1:0-10569 GCA_034695245.1 Dicyrtomina saundersi | reverse complement strand
ACATGTAAATAAAACATTTTATACTTTTGAAAAACATGTAAATAGAACATTTTACACTTTTGAGAAACATGTAAATAAAACATTTTACACTTTTGAAAAACATGTAAATAGAACATTTTACACTTTTTAGAAACATGTAAATAGAACATTTTACACTTTTGAAAAACATGTAAATAGAAAATTTTGCACTTTTCAAAAAATGTTTTTGAAAAGTGCAAAATGTTCTGGAAATGGAATTTTTATTACGTCTTTTGTGGACGACTCTAAGTGTACGTCATGAGTACAATACAGTGAGTAACATACCACCCCCACCTAATGCATAGGACAACGCGGATGCGACCTCGACAGAAGCTACCAATTGAATGGACTTGCGACAGAATGACTTTAAGAATCGTATGTACTTACGACAGAATGACTCTTCACCGACGATATAGCTTCTACTATGTTCGTAATGGTCAAAATATTCTATCACACTATTGACACTGTTGTAAGTAAGCGTTTTCTGGATCTGTAAGATTTAAATGGTTTAAGGTTTGTAACTTAATTACATACAGGGATGACATGCGGGGCTTTCAGGAAAAATCTAAAAGCTATTTATGTAATTACATTTTTTCTCTCTGTGGCTCTCTCTCGTCTGGCCTGTCTTTAAAAAAACAGACAGTTTCTTGGCTTTAGCTCCGTTATCTTGCTGTAGCAGTAGCAGTAACTGTAGCACAAGTCTGATAACTACAACGACAACGGCTGGCGAGCCAATAAGTTTGTGTAATAATTATGTACATTGCTATAATGACAAGTATGCTTGTATTTATCGACAGGGAGCCTGATCGAGAGTAAAAGTGAAATTAGTGGACAGTGGACGTTGATTCGTTAAATTGAATTTTTTGGTTAACCATTGCGTAAGCATGGGATTTCATGAGGAACCAAGAAGACCCATTGAGCCTGCAAAGGACATGATATCGTCTGTGAAGAACAAAAATGACCCATTTCCAATTTAAACTCGAATCAAAATGAGCTATGTCATAAAAATAAAGTGAGAAACATGCGTCAAATTTAAATTAAGGGTTTTTGAAAAGCTTAAAATGTTCTATTTACATGTTTTTGAAAAGCGTAAAATGTTCTATTTACAAGTTTTTGAAAAGTGCAGAATGTTCTATTTACAAGTTTTTGAAAAGTGCAAAATGTTCTATTTACAAGTTTTTTAAAAGTGCAAAATGTTTCATTTACATGTTTTTAAAAAGTGCAAAATGTTCTATTTACAAGTTTTTTAAAAATGTAACATGTTCTATTTTCAAGTTTTTGAAAAGTGCAAAATGTTCTATATTTTGTAGATAGTGGATATTGTTTTTAGCTACAAATGGATATGGGTCATTTTGGTTCTTCACAGACGATATGCAGTTTACAGCATATTTTTAATCAATCAGTGATTTCGTTTGCGGTGCGGTAGGATTGTAACAAATCCGAATCCGAATTCGTGTGATTTCTGACCTGAAGCAGTGGCACGTAGAATGTAGATAGCGGTTTAGGTTTTAGAAAGAGACCGGATGTTAGAAACCACTACACAGGATTACAAGAAGAATTTCTTAATTATATAGGCAAAACACAATGAGCTAATGACAATCAAATGACAGGAGGAATAGGCCACAGACCAAAAGACACGACATCCAATAAGTTCATGCAATCTCTTTTCAGTTTTCACAAGAAAGCAATTAGTAATAACATTTTCAATTTCCCCATATTCACATTTTAATGAGTCTCTGACGCCGCCACAATTGCGCGTGGAACTTCAAAAATAGCTATTTAAAAAAAAACATTTACCGCTTAAATACCGCGCTCTAGCTCCCACATTTTGTATAGGATTTTCATAAAATTCCAAATATAAAATTTCCAAATAATTATGTAAAAAGTAATTTAAGAAATTTTTCAAAATTCTAAAAAAGAAAATAATAAATTCGAAAACTCTAAATATTTGTTCCGTTTAAATGAGCGCATTTGAGATATGATATTTCTAAGAATTCACACTTTCAGAAAATCGCAAAAATGTCAAATCTTACAGGATATAGCTCTATATAGTCACCATTAATGGAGTATTGCCCATAACATGCAGGGTCGGCTAATGTGGCCAGCGCAGGCAGCCTTACTTTTCAAAAAACATGTAAATGGAACATTTTGCACTTTTCAAAAACATGCAAATAGAACATTTCGATTTTTCAAAAAAGGGAAAATAAATTATTTTGCACATTTCAAAAACATGGAAATAGAACATTTTCCACTTTTGTCAAAACATGTAAATAGAACATTTTGTACTTTTCTGAATCAAGTAAAAAGAAGATTTTGCGCTTTTCTAAAACATGTAAATACAACATTACTAAAGAAAACCATCAATAAAATCAAAATGGTGGTTTTTGTATGGAAACAAATTTCTGCCTAAAAGCAATTCCTTCGTCCGGCCCTGATAACATGATGCATGTAAAAGGGCAGAAGAGGGATTCATTGTGGCTGCAACTACATTCTACAAGGCCATGGCCATGCCTACGAAAAATTAAACCCAGACTAAATTCAATATACTAGTAACAAAAATAAAGCTGCTGTTTGTAAATTGTAAAAAGGCAGAGAGAGGTTCTGTTTTCTTGTCCATCATTGCTTCATTCTTTCTTGTTTCTTCCCTTATATTATATTCCTCAGGGATTGTCCATAAATGACGTCATGGGTAGGGTCATTGGATACTGCGATGACTTTCCATGTTAAAGATACGCAATGATGGTTAAGCTGGGAGTGGTACTGGTACTGATACTGGTACTGGTACTGGTACTGGTACTGGTGACAGGGCTTTAGAAATGGGAATGTTTCTATGACATCATTTATGAACGACCCCTTGTCAAATCCTGAGTCGTGTTATCTGTACCAGTACCAGTTTCTGGCGGTTTTCTTTACTTAGTATCCAGACCGCAACAGACCGCAGTAGTCCAGCAGCCCCACATGTCACAATCTAATATAATTAAGATTTAGCTTCTACAATTATTTCAGTTTAAGTACAAAAGTCATGAGACATATTTTGATGCGTGTAGTTTCTGTAGAGAACAACAACAACAACAGAAAAGTGTACAGTGAGAGCTCCAAAGCCAAAGAATGGCAGAAACTGTGAAAGATGCGTAGTATCACAGTGGTAATTTAAAAGAAGTACCTAACGAAGTAGTTAGTAGGTAGATTATTACGAAAGCAATGCAACTAATCGTGTGTAAAGAAGAACACATTGAGAAACTGAGAACGCAAATCTATACATTCAACATTCAAAAATTACTGCAGCTTAATAAGCAGAACCGAAAGAAAACCAGAGCTAAAATGTTGAAAGTGTGACTGTGCTTCCCCCTTAGTGGCAAAATGTGCTATCTTACGATTAGTTAAGAAAAAATAGGTGCGTCTCGTATTATTATGTAATTTGCATATAGTTAGAAAGAAATGCATTATTTAGGTAAAACTTTCAAAAACATTTAGATAAAACATTTTGCACTTTTCAAAATCATGTATATAGAATATTTTGAGCTTTTCAAAAAAATTTACATAGTACCTTTTGCACTTTTCAAAAACATGTAATTAGTACATTTTGCACCTTTTGAAAAACATGGAATTAGAACATTTTGCACCTTTTCAAAAACATGGAATTAGAACATTTTGCACCTTTTCAAAAACATTTAGATGGAACATTTTGCACTTTTCAAAAACATGTAAATGAAACATTTTGCGCTCTTTAAAAAATCATGCTAATAGGGTATTTTCTACTTTTCAAAAACATAAATGGAACATTTTGCACTTTTAAAAAATTTGTAAATTTTCAAGCATTAGATTCTATCTCATTTAGTGTCATGTTGACATATAGCACATTTATTAATTCTTGCTTAAAAATGGATATCGCCCGCTCTGATTCTTTCCTCACAGAAGAGGGAAGATCAAAACGTCATTAGGTGGTCGAGGAAACTGTGAACCTTTCATATTTTCACACCTTAAGAAAGGCGTCAAATAAAACCTGTAAAATCCGCAGGAACTTGTGATGTGTACTTTCTTCCCATTCGCAGTCTCTACTTCGTTCTCTGCTGGTGACATTCTGTATCTGTCTGTAGTCTCACTGTCAGTCAAACTAACAACAAGGCTGGCTATAATTATACAAGGCTAAGGCATAGGAAAAATACAACAATAGCAACAAGTCTAAGGACACACACACTGCTGGACAGCGGACGTCCACTGCGACGGTTTGACATTGACAGCAAACAATGTGTCCTCCAATCCAACACCAACTACTACCCTAATGTCCCAACACATAATGCTATGTATTTATCTTTGAGCGGCTCTGTAAGACATTGCATTGGGCTGGATACTTAAAATAACTCGAGTCCACACAATTTCCCTATAAACTTTACTCAACCAAAATATCAGTAATGTCAACTCAGCAGTTTGCGTCATCCACTTTTGTAATACCTTCATATTATGTCACCTTTCCCAAGCTGTCCAAAATACTACAGTAAATCACAACTCTATATTATGTCAACTATTGTAGGTACTTCCAAATTCCAATGTTCCAATCCTTTTAGTATTACGCAGGCAGGTTTCTACAACGCAACCGTCTTAAGCAATACGACAAATAATTCCAAAATACACATCAACACGGTACAAACTTGTATAATTATAAAAAATATTCTGTCACTTTTGAACTATTATTGAAATTACGGCATAAGGGATCGTCCATAAATGATGTAATTGGTAGGGTAAATGGGTCTACTTATGGCCACTGAAGTCATCTCTTTTGTTTAATTTAAGCAATGTTTAAGCTGGAAGCTGGATAAGGTGAAAGAAACGGAGATTTTTTTATAACGTCATTTGTGGACGATTCCTATGATATTTTCTATTTGTGTATGTTGTTCCAAACGGGTAATTGGACGACCATTTGACACTTTTCAAAAATATGTAAATAGAACATTTTGGACTTTTCAAAAGCATGGAAATAAATAAAACATTTTGCACTTTAAAAAACATGCAAATAAAACATTTTACACTTTTCAAAAACATGCAAATAGGATATTTTGCACTTTTAAAAAACATGCAAATAAACTATTTTGCACTTTGAAAAAAATCATGCAAATGGAACATTTGCACTTTTTAGAATAAAGCAAATAGAACATTTTGCACTTTTCTAAAGCATGCAAATACAACATTTTGCTTTACCAAAGAAAACCATCAATAAAATCAAAATGGTGGTTTTTGAATGGAGACAAAATGCTGCCTAAAATTAATTCCTTTGTCCGGCCCTGTGCCATCACATCCCATCGTAGAGTTTCTATTTTTGAGCCATTGACGACAATTCAGTGTTCTTAAATAGTGTTGAAAAATACTAATAAAAATAAATTGCTATCTGAATATCTGTAATTTTAATTCACATTTGCGTGGGTTGGATGATACTACTGATATTTTGAGAATGGAAAGGGCACTGCTATAATTTAATTATTAATACCCCATTTAGTGGTAGTGGTCCAATGTACTCGGGGTTTGAATGTGTAGCCCTGACTTCATTGGAATACACTACGGATATGTCATGCGGTCGTCGTCGTAAGTCAAACCAGTGGAACAAATTTCCTTCCCTATTCAAGAAGAACGGAGGAATCCAAACGGATGCCATATTTAAGAAACCTCAGGCCAAGGAAAAGAAGAAGGAGAGCCCCTCTAAAAAAATTCCGGATCCGCCGTTGCGTTGTATGGATGTAGCTACGTGGTGATTTCAGGGCCGGATAATGCGGCCAGCGCAGGCAGCCCCCGCTGCTTGAATTTTCAAAAAACATGTAAATGGACCATTTTGCAGTTTTGAAAAACATGCAAAATAAATATTTTTGTACATTTCAAAAACATGGAAATAAAACATTTTCCACCTTTCTCAAAACATGTGAATAGAACATTGAGCACTTTTCTGAATCAAGCAAAAAGAACATTTTGCACTTTTCTAAAACATGTAAATACAACATTTTGCACTTTGTCAAAACATGTAAATACAACATTTTGCTTTACAAAGAAAATCATTAATAAAATCAAAATGGTGGTTTTTATATGGAATCAAATTGCTGCCTAAAAGTAATTCCTTCGTCCGGCCCTGGGTGATTTGGTGATCGCCAGTAATAGAAATGTTTTTTTGTCGCCGTCGCCTACTCTTTCACCGTCCAACCCTCTCGTCCATTGTCCGTCTGTTGTGGTTCTGGTTTTCTCATTTTGTTATTTCAACAAACTGCCACATGTCATGTCATCGTTTGGGACTTGTGTGGCTGCTGTTGTCGTTATCGCGTTGTCATTATCATTATTTTCGTGTAGAATTGTGGTCGTCGTCTGTACAAGATTTTGAAATTTTAATGCAATACTGTAGCCTCTCAGAAAGAACTCATCCCATACATCATGAATGACGATGGCGGTTAATGCTAATGCTAAACATGAATGATGTAAAGGTGTCTCACTCCATTATTCTATCAAGAAAGAGGTTATTTGGACGTGTTTGGAAATTGGAAAATTTGAGCTCGTATTGTACTAAATACATTGCGGAGCGAGTGGGCTATGTGTGTCCTGCTCATTAATAATGTTTTACGCTGATCGTGTGGGTCTTTTAAACGTTCTATAGATACAAAGTAGTGGACGGTTCATTTGAGTTCATTTTTATGGAAATCAATGATTAATTCATGGAGCACAAAGAGACTATAGAATACTTATTCAGTTTCAGTACAGTTTATAAGCCACAATAAGTTCGCCATCGCCGTCACAATTTTCAATATTACTCCTGTCAATGTAATGTGTCGTGAGTGAAGAATCAAAGCGGGCCATTTCCAATTTCAGCTAGAATTAAAATGAGCTATATGTCAAATAAACTGAATTACTGAATAAGATAAATGAGTGAAATGGTAAATTACGAGTTTTTGAAAAGTGCAAAATATTTCATTTCCAAGTTTTTGAAAAGTGTAAAATGGTCCATCTACATGTTTTTGAAAATTGCAAAATGGTCCATCTACATGTTTTTGAAAATTGCAAAATGGTCCATCTACATGTTTTTGAAAAGTGAAAAATATTCTAGTTGCATGTTTTTGAAAATTGCAAATTATTCTATTTACAAGTTTTTAAAAAGTTCAAAATGTTTTATTTACATGTTTTTGAAATGCGCAAAATATTCCATTTACATGCTTTCAGGATTTTGATATTTTATTTCCTTTTGTAGATTGTGCATTTCAATATCAGCAAAAAATCAATATAGCCCCTTTTGAGGCTTCACTAACGCAGTCGCGTACATATTGGGATTCCCTTGCATTTATATTAGTATGATTGTACTGATATTGTATTTTTTGTCGTATTTCTAGGGCAAGAATCTTAACGCTACTAATACTTAATACAGTAAGTACACGCAGTCGAATCACAATCACAAACGCTATTTAAGTTTAGCAAAGATTCTCCCATCCGAGTCTTACATATACATATAGTGTGCGTATCTCAGGAATGTACGACTTTGGAATGTAGGATTTGGGAACCTACATAGGAGATTATGAATGTCAAAAAAAAACTAATCAAAATTTGACATGACCTTTGACATATATGTACATATATATGTAAATGTCAAATAAAGTGCATTTTGCAATACAGACGAGTATTTATTTTTTATACAGCAGTTACAAGATTTACAAAATGTATTTTTAGACACACACTATTTTTGACTGGGAACTGTGACTGCGTGTAAAAGCCAAAAGCCCTGAAGGAGCGTGTATCTCTTGCCTCAGTCGTTTCTTGGTTCCTTTGACCGTCGGTGTGACGTGACAGACGCTCCAAACTGACGACTGTCAATCAAATCAATAATGAAATAATGAAAGAATCTTTTTTGGAGGAGGCGTTAGCGAGTACATAGTATTTACTATATATATGTATTACCATATGAACTACACAGCATCATGCGGTCTAACTTAGCGTCATATGGTAAAATTGGAAGATTGGACATGGATCTGAGAGATTAATTGTGGGACCCAATGAAATGATGGAAGGATTATACACATTGAATCAGAATGATGATCATGCAGGATTGACGATTGTGATTGCGCTAACTAAGGGACCATCCCCAAATGATGTCATTGTCATTGTCATTGGTAGGGTGAATGGGTCGTCTTGGCTACTCTTACCCCATGTTAAAGATATAGTCATTGACGAAATTGTAAAAGTGCTGACAGGGAAAATGAAGAAATTTTGATGACGTCATTTACGGACGATCCGTTAGTAAGGGCGCTATACTTTTAGGAGTTAAATAGTTTTCAAGCAAGCCGCATGCCATGCTCCTTTCCCTTTATCTCCATGTAAATGCTAATGATTTGCCTTATGAATTGTAATTTTGCAAAGCTGACTATAGTGAGAGGGATGGGAATATTCTAATGTTAGGAAATTGTATAGGAAATGAAATCAGAAAATGTGGAGAGGTTACAACAACGTTTACTTGGTGTTGGTTAACTCTTGGATTTGTACTCTATTCACAGGGTGGTCAGCTAGACATGCATGGCTGCTACTGCTGGTGGTACATTAATTTATTACAATTTGAAATCAGCCTTTCAGAAAGTCAAATAGTCAAAAGAACCCAATAAAGGTCCAAATTCTTAAATGTTCTTTAGTATTTTATATAGAGATTTCTGTCGACAATTTTTTGATGATTACAACTTGGTCAATTGAGAATGTCATAATAAACGAAAGTATCGTTTTAAAAGTCTAATCAGGGATTTTCATAGGAAATTGGCAGTTTCAACTGTTTGAATTAAGACGTTATTTTGAATAGAATAGAAAAGTTTTGGAGGCGTAACGCAATAGATGTTTTGAAGACATTATTTTGAATATCAAAGTTTGAAAGAAATTAATTTGGATAAAACAGAAATTTTGAAAACGTTATTTTGTGTTTTTGTGTAAAACAGAAATTTCGAAAGCGTTAATCTGAGTAAAACAGAAATTTTTAAAACGTTATTTTGAAAAACCTTCATTTTGAATAAACTCAAAATTTTGAAGTAGATAATTTTTGCTGCAAAACGATACTTTGCCGAAAACGCATGTCGGAGATGAATTCAAAAGATGGCCGGGACCGGATCCGGATGGACGTAGAAACGCATGAAGCTAATTATGCCTCTTAATAGAGTAGAGTCCACGGAGGTAAAGTATAATTAGCGTGACGGTGACCACCCTTTATAATTAAATTACAGATATGAATGAAAGTGAATAATAAATTGATTGAAGAGTCTGGAAGGAGGCCAGAGGCAAAAAATCTAAAAGATGGACGTATGTATATGTGTGCCGTGTACGATGTACCACATGGTGTATGTAACCTTTGCATCTTCATCAAATTCTACACAATAATGTGTAGTAGATTGGACGGGGAGATAGGACATTAACTGCCTTAAGGTGATGTAGGATTTTTTTTTCCTTGCTAATACTAATTATTTCATTTCTGTATTTCGTATTTGAAGTTTGAATGGATGGATACCAGTACCAGGTAGATTTGAAGATGGGATAAAACATATTTATATATAGGTAGTATAGGAACACGTGTATTTTGTGATTAAGTAGATTGGAGAATCGTCATCATTTTTAGATCCTTTTCCCCTTTGCTTGACCTTCCCTTTTGTATTTTTAGGTTCCGATTATCCTCAATTCCACTTCCCTGTGCGACTGTAGTAAAACACAACAATAATAACATCACAAAGTTTTGAGCTCTGTTTGATTCCTTATCATGAGTTCGTGAGAACAATGCGCACACAGGCGTAGAGAGGTACATACGTTTTTTAATTTCCTTTTACTTAGTTTGCATATATTTTATTTATTTATTGTTTTTGTTAGTACGAATTGCGACATCCGCTAATGCTGACGCTAACACTAATACTAACAAGCTATGTACAGTGAATAATTGACAGTAGTAGTTCATTCAAGAACATGACCAAGTAAGAATGTGATAGCGCATTACACTGAAGCAGTACTGTGCTTTAAAAATGCACAAGTACACAAAGTAACCTACAGAATTGTGTGCACACAATTTTTACAAAACGGAATCATGAAATATCAAATATCTTACCTAAGCAATACTTTCCAAGGATACTAAAATAAAATATCATCACTATTAGAACACAACTAAATGTAAAAGTAACTGTCGCAGCAGTCAATAAAAAATTTAGCTGGCTTAGGCACATTTCACACACACACACACATAGAGACCCAGGCCCTAGGTAGGTAGGTAACTTGTGTAACTGCCAGTGACTCCCTCCGATAAATGAGCCCCCATTATTATTTGGCAATAATTGCCTTGCACTAGAGTTTGAGCAACAATTTATTATTGTATGTCTAATATATCAAAAATGTATAAGACAAGGAAACTGCACTAAAAAAATTCACTGCGACTACAACCATGGCACAATACAACTCTTTAACATTATAATATATTGGAAAAAAAAATATCCTATTACATAATAATTCTATGTACCTACGTAATTAATATTGACGAAAATTATTTACAAAGAATAATGAAAATTAATGTAGTATAAT
>JAQFZE010005124.1:0-10571 GCA_034695245.1 Dicyrtomina saundersi | reverse complement strand
GGCAATTGTCTTCTACAAACTACGAAAACACTGGAAAACCAAATTTAAATCAGAAATGCGTGTTTTAGGTGGACTTATCCCAATTTACCAAAAATCTTTTAATGCACTTGACCCGTTTTGCCAAAAAAAAAACGAAATTTTGGCTATTTTGCAAAATTGCTTTGGTTAAACTTTGACCCGTACCATTCAGCACAGTAACGAATTTAGTTGAATAGTACACGTAACGCAAATAATCTCATTTTTTATCCCGTTTTGCCAAACAACTCTTCAAATGTATAAATCATAAATGTCCATTTATAAGGCATTTCTCCATCCATACTGACTAGGACTGCAGGCAGTGGCTACATACTTATCGTTAGAAACATATGAACGTCATAAGCCATCTGCTTTTGACTCTTTGACTTATGTAATATTTTGCATCTCTCTCAATTTCCAACACTGCAGTTTACAAATTATACACTTAACAGCCAAGGTAATCGTCTTGCGTATCTTCTATGACGATTATGATTAGTATTCATCATGCTCTTTTATCTGGCCGTACAGATTCTCGTCTTCGTCGTCGTTGTTGTTGTTGTTGTTCTGCAGGTTCTTGGAATGGAACTATTGCGTGGATATTGTGGATCAGGATCACGATCGATCACGATCCCGATGCATGGACAATTTTTTATTACATTCGGTTTTGCATATTTATAAAAAAAAAAATTAAAAAACAAAATAAAATTTGTATTAATATTTTACTTACATACGTTATAGTACTACTGTATTATGTTGTCATTTTATGTCAAAATTAAAGTTACATTAACTTCAACAATTTCCTTCGTAAGTATATCCGTTTCTACTATGTACCTACACAGGTTTTTGTAGTTTTTTTCTTGTAATATAAGATTTCATACATTTAATTATTCCATTCCAAGTTTTGTACGGACATACCGGATGGAGTTTTTTTTTGTCCGTTTGACGGTTTGACGTGTGGAAAATTTTGAATTCACTTCTCTACAGTGCATATAATGCTATTCGTAGGGTAGGTGCAGTGTGTAAAATATCAAAATATGGCGTCTGACACGTCCGCCTATAGTTAATCATACAGATGACATTTTGACTTTAAAAGTATGATAAAATATTATACATAGACTATCCACAAAAGCGGATTCGAGGGATACAACTAACAGCTACACCACGGTAATTGTACGTAAATCGTAACACATTTTAATTAAGTACTATGTTCGTACTTACGACAAAAATAGTGATGTCTTTCACAGAAACTTTTATGGGCGCATCTCATCTCTCGATCTCTCCATATTAAATCTATGAATGAGTTTGTTTTTCATTTTTGGTTTGTCATGACGACATAGGGTAATTATAGAGCATAGATGATAGCTATGAAGCCCAGAATAAAAGCTTGTTTATTTTTGAATAACTCCTTTAATTATGATTACTTAAATTCGGCTTACTTAAAGACGCTTATCAACTTGTCAAGTAGTAAACACTGTAGTCCTTATAAAAGTATGAAATTAAAATTTGACATCCGGTAGTATATCATCTGTGAAGAATAGAAATGAACCATATCCATTTTTTAAGGAAGACAAAATGCACTATCGACTTTCAAATAAATTATCTAGACCCTGAAAACATGTAAATGGAACAATTTGCCTATTTTAAAAGCATACAAATGGGACATTTTGCACTTTTCCAAAACATGTAAATCGAATATTTTGCACATTTCAAAAACACGTAAATGGAATATTTTGCACATTTCAAAAACATGTAAATGGAATATTTTGCAGTTTTCAAAAACATGTAAATCAATCATTTTGCACATTTCAAAAACATGTAAATAGAATATTTTGCATATTTCAAAAACATGTAAACAGAACATTTTGCACTTTTTGAAAGCATGTAAATAGAATATTTTGCGCATTTAAAAACTTGCACTGTCCAAAAAACACACGGAAAATTTCCAAAAACTGAAAATTGAGCCCTTTTTAAAAACCATGCAAATAGAACAATTCTAACTTTTGAAAAACTCGTTAAAACATTTTACACATCTTTCTGATTTAATGTTTTTTGACATATAACTCATTTTAATTCTAGCTTAAATTCAATTATGGGCCGATTTGATTCTTCACTCTAGATATATACGTAAAGTGGAAACAAGCAAACAAACAAACAGATAATTTTGTGCTAGCGTTTTACTATTTGAATGTGATTTCAAATGTAATCTTGTATGGTTCTAACTAATCTAACATCTAAGTAGCATCATCATCTGATTGGGATTCTGAGAAGAGTTGTCTATAGGGGGGAGTGCTTATCGTGATATAGTATATACTTAAATACAAACTGCTTACTACTTTTTTAAGGCCGTTCATTCTGTTCTGTTCCTTCCCTCCCAACCCAACTTTTGAGGAGTATCTGTATGTGATCTGTCTAGTCCATTTACCATCATGAGTACCAGTTCCCAGTCCCAGTCCCAGTACCAGTGAGTCTACGGAAAACGAAAACCAAATGTGATATAAATCCCACTGTCCACCACAATCAAAGATCACTTCAGTTTACAGTTTGAGCCAGGAAGGAACCGCAGGACCAAGTCCCACACTTTGCAATAGCCAGTGATATATAGTTTCAATTATTATCTCTGGTCTCTGACTTTGTCAATCTCAGTATCAACTATCAACAAAACAACATTGTCTTTTCTATTACTTACAATTAGTGTCTCTACTCAAGTTCATGTCCAAGTCTCACAAAATCAAGAGTCATCTCAATTAATTTTTTGAAGATTAACTTCCATATTTTTTGTTCATCCAGCCACCCCATATATGTGTCGATGACGAAGAGCGTCCTTTTCAAAACTCGAGAGACATTTCGACTCTACATCAATTTCAGGTGAGTTATCATTATTAATCATGTCAATTTTAACTACTGGTTAATATCGTTGGTATTATAGACTAATCACTTATCAAAGTTGTATTATTAGGTAGTTAATTTTTACCATCAACCATGTTTCAACCATCAAAAGTGTAACATGACATATCTACTCGTTAGTCATTAGTTAGTTGTGAACTGTTAAGTATCTCTGTTGACTGTAGACATATTTTAACGTAGTATCTGCCTATTTTCATCCTTTTGCAAGTTTATCGTTTATTTATTATCACATATTTATGCTTTGCCATTTTCCTCTTTTAATCGTCTATATGCTCAAGATTCAGACAGCAGATCAGAATGTCTCTGTTAGCTATGGTTACTAAACTTGCACATGTTATTGACATAGCTAATTTTGTTCCAGTTCACTGATTACTACAACAACTAAGTATACATCAATTATTGTTATTTTCCAAAAGTAGCGTCTGACATCGACATCTGTAATACTGTAGTTAAGTAGTACGTTGGTTATCATCGCGATTCGAGGTAAGACAACACCATGTTTACGGATATAGCATTGCCAAAGGTTTTTACGATTTGTTTTCGCTTGATAAATTGTCAACTTTGTCGTTTGTCGTTGTTATCATTTTCTTGGAAGATGGGAGATTACAGATTCCCTGCTAATTTTTCCTTTTCTTTTGTATACCCCATTCTTTTATTACATCCATATAGCAGCTGTACAAGCTGTATAGATATCGGTATACCTATAGAATATAGGTGGATTGTTGATATTACACCTGTCTCAATATATGTGTAGTAATAGTCGGAAAAAGTTAAAGTGATTACAGGTTCTCTGATCATGTGGTCCACTACTGACCAAAGAGTACAGAAGCACGAGCTGAGCATGTGATGGGAGGATGATCATGAATGATTTTTTGGGCATGTTATGGAAACAGAGAGAGAGAGACAGAGAAGGAAGACAACAATAATAACAATACTAACTAAAATACTAATGAGAATGGTGTGTGTAGGACACGATGGAGAAATGAAATAAAACAAGTTATTCTTCTTACGTACATAAATATTATCTACTGATATGAGCAGAGTGAGTAGTCAGGGAGCCAGGAATTATTTATTAGATGTGATCATATGTGTCTTTTTAATTTTAATCTTGTATATATGTGCTTACACTCATATATAATTGTTGACTTCTTTCTTTCTTTACAGACTTGATAAAAACTTGCACACCCGCAAGGGAAGTCGTCAGGGGAATTCGGGCAATCGTCTTGAACTCTGTGTTCTAACTCAACTTCATCACGTCCCTTGAATCAACTCACCTCAACCCACTTTAGGTAATCGTCATCATCAACTTCATCATTTGTATTAGTATAGTACTTTCGTATTGTGTATATCTTGGGTCTTTTAGCCATTTCATTCTGCATCCCAATTACAATTAATAGTACGTCATGTAAATAAATATGACACTGTATATATGTATGTGAACTACCGAGGTAGGGGCACTTTTACCATTAGCATATAGAGTCAGATTGGTGGATTGAGCGCCTCATTTTTCTTGAACAAGTTACAAATTATTCAGCATGCTATTTATTAGCATGCAAGATTGCAGACCCATTGATAGTGATAGCTCATGTTGATATCTGATATTGCAATCCTGCAATGGTGACAAAACAGTTTAAAACTCAGTTTTGTTGAGTCCACCAGGACCAGGAAAGCATTTAATGCATCTTAAGACTTGTACTTTTGAAGCCCTTTTTTGTCGTATTTATGATGATACCGCTATACCCACGGCCCACGATAGAACTATGCACTGCTTCCATCCATTTTTAATTTTTTGTTAGCTTCATCTCCGTCAGTCAGAAAAATCATTTTGTCGTAAGTCCAAAGATAGTCCACTGCGGTCTCTGGACAAAATGATTTTTTACGGATGATAGGCAATATTTACATAAGCTTTTAAGAGATACTTGATACTGGATGATGCGAGATGTGTGGTATAGGTATCAGTTATTGATAAGTATACTGAATTAAATGACTTCAACTGTCGTGAAGAATTTTAGGGTTTGGAACTTGAAAGTTGTAGCTTGAATATTGTCTTAATGATCGTCTAATGTAGTGCGTATATGTAATAATTTCATTATTTATGATATGACCCTGGAAATTGGAAATGTGAGTTGAAATACAAGGTGAAGATATTATAGAGAATTAGTTTTATCGTTTACAAGTTAACCTGCCTTTGAGTGAGCACATGGTGAGTATGATTGCGGTCGTGATATACATACACAAGTTATGCAGTAACTATGTGCAACGATAGCGGATATATACAGATATATTCCAAAAATTGCTGTTAATGTTGTACAGACGAAAACGTTGTTGACTGCGGACGAAATCCATATGATTAATACCTTACACTACATACCGAAACCGAAGTACTATACACTGCATCGATATGTAAAAAAAATGCTTAGGAGACACCTTCATCTTCTTTTGAATAATTATACTATATATGACTGGTTCTGGTTTTTGAATCATTTATATAGAAGTTTGGAATTTTTAAAAAAGCCAAAGGATTTAGCATCTTTACAGTGCTTAACTTAAATGCATTTGCAGTGTAAGTGACAGGTAGTCGTTTGAACTTTTAGATTTTGCGGGAAATTCAAATATTCCAATTTGTTTTTTAAAAAGCTAGATCAAAATATAAAATTTCGCTATCTCCATTAGGCTATCATTGGACTACAGAGACAGCAAAGCCCATTGTTACGGCGGACATGCGAAGTAAAAAAACAGGGACAGGGGCTTCTTATGTTTATTTATATAATAAATAATTTATTCATATGAAGTGGATTTGACCTCAGCCCATACAACATTATATAACATTCTAATACTACTACTGAGCCCATAGAATGCAGTACACTCTGCTGGAATGTTTCGCAAAAAGCTAAACTGATATTATAGATTCCAGATCCAGTACTAGTAAGTAATTGGATAAAACGAGGGGTGTGGAGAGAGAGAGAGACACACAAAGCCGACAGCCCACATATTTTTTTTCTTCTTCTTCATCTTGGCAACTTGGCCTTTGGAATTTGGAGTTTGGACTCTTGATTTTTCAGTTTCTCTCATTTTTTGTTACCTCTCTCTCTCTCTCTCTGCACATTGTATTAAAAATCTTGACATTAATCTTTCCAGTCTAACTTCAGCAGAATATTAAACAAGGCGTGCATTGTCATGAAGGGTTGAGACTCACCATCGTATCACATATTATGAACATGTTATCTTTGTATCTAGTTAGAATATTAAAAAAAAGTTATCCGGTTGTAGGGTCAGTTTTACTTTACTGTTTCGTTTCTTCGTGTAGCATAGATGAGAGTCACAACTTTGTTGATGTACGTACGATATATTATAGAAGGGGGGAGATGTGAAGCATGATGAATTTTTCTACGTTTCTTTTCTGGGGTGGACAAAACAAGACAGAAGACAAGTTGAATGAATGAATTTTGAATTACTTTACTCCCTTGCATCTTGATTAGTTCACTCCGGCTCCCTAAAACTTGTCTCGCTATATGCACTCCACCAAATCGTATTGTTCATACCTATATATATATACATTTATGTATGGTTTCAAGTTCCAAGTATACACAAATAAATTAGACGTATACTACAAAAATTATGACTATTTTTGTCTGCCAAGCCAACCTTCTCAAAGTCTGACTTCTCAGAAATCCACTTTGGCTTTGTCTGACGTCAATGTAAAATAAAAATGCATATATTCAATAAATAAAAATATGGTCTTTCTACTTATATTGCATTTATATGTTATGCGTATAAATTACATTATGTACTTAAGAAAGTAAATAAATTATGTAAATGTCGTGTATTTTCTAATTTTTTAAATATTTTGTTTTTTTAATTTGTGCCCAACAGAAACGAACAAAGTTTTCAACTTTGAAGAGTGCTAAAGTACAATTTTTCAAATTCTTAAAAAAAACATCGTCTGAAATAAGTTCAAGTCAACACAGTAGGCTACCTACCCCTTTTTGAAAGCAAAACCGAGAAACCAAAACCGCGAGTATCCAAGAAAAATAAAACTGTCTCCTGTCAAGTATCAAGCAACTAAATAAAATCATCACAACTGACACCCACACACACAGGCAAAACAAACAACAAAGCTTACTACCAAGAAACAACATCAAGAATAAATTGACAATTTTGACAAATTACGAGACTCTGACTAAAATAACAGAAATCTGACAAAATGGTTCAAGGCGAGAAATATTCATCTCCATCATCATTGATGTCGGCTACTTCATCCAGCCGGACCACGGACCCTGCTGCTAGGTATTACAATCAAAAGAAAACACAAAAATGATTCATAATTTTTGTCTAGTCAAAATAATAGAATTTGAAAAAAAAAACAGGAAAATAATAATTTGTTTTTCTCCATAATTTAGGAAAGCGAGCTACGAAGCAGTTCAGAGAATGGAGAAGAGTAAACAGCAGGATTCGTGGGGATCCAAATCTTCAAGCTCTACCAGTGGGAACAGCAGCAGCAGCAGTAGCAGCAGCAGCAGCAATGGACAGCAATCGAAGCAAAGTGGAAACCAATATGGAAGTTGGGGTCCCACTTTCAAAAACAAGTCCAACTTTGCTGAAATGCATTGGTGTTAATTTTTCCCCCAACAAAAAATGACCACAACCACGGAAACTTCGATGATGACGTCCATTGAAAATATAACGATTTAGATATTAGAGATTACAATTAATTAGAAATTACAAGAAAGAACAGGATTAATCTGTACTATTTACTAACATTTCTATAATTAATAGCTGTATTATCTGTCCTATCATTTACTCTGTAGTCTGCCTGTAGTATATAAACTAACCTCCCTGTTTCTCTATCTTTCCGATTGAAATTTTTATAATACTAATTATGTATATTTCATTCGCCAATATAGCAGATTCAGTTTTTAGTTAGTATTTCTAAATATTTCTACATATCCCTTTTTTTTAAACTTGAAGAAACTAGACGCATATTATTATGCCTCTCTTTTTTTTATATTTCATTAATCTAGTTAATAATAGTTTGCTTTCAAAAAGGGGTTTGGTTATGCTCTCTACTGTGTATCACACGCAAAAGTCTGAGAGAGTCTCACACACCTGTCCAGTTCAATTTTCAATTTCACTTGTGTCATTTCAATTCAACTCTAAATAGCCATGTCTGCGTTATGTCATTCTACACACGCGAGTCCAACACACCGTGTGTAACATATGTAATTCAAATTGAGTATTCTACTGCTGAGCTGATTCGAATTAATTAATTTAGGGTAAAATTTTCTGTAATAGTAATGATTAGGTTTACACCTTTCATTCTTGTCCCATTCTCCATCTATGAGGTTTACTCTTGCTCTTGCAGCCTTGGCTCAAGGCTCAGGGGGAGAGTGCTGATGCAAATATAAGGAATTATTTTTTGTGGAGAGTTGGACATCAAAGGATGAAAGGGAAAATCCCAACAAAAGTTTTTTTAAATTTTTGATTAAATTAATGAAAAGTGAGTTTGAAATAATTTTAAATTTTTTTTAAAAAAGAGACAAACAAAAATTGAAATGGGCTTAAAAATTTATAAGTCAATTCTAATCGTAAGTAGTTCTTAGAATTACTCATCCATCATTATACAAATGATGTATTGCAAAAAAAAGTCAAAGACGAGAAGACTCGAGAATTAAAAATAACTATATATGTATAGGTAATTAAAATATGATCACCTTATAAATGTAGGATGTGATGAGGAAAAAAGTAAATTATAATAATTATCGATTTCGACTGTAGAAAAATAAATGACTTGGAGCGCGAGACTGTTGTGTTGAGGGAGTGTTGACTAATCTCTATTCGTTGAGTAGGAGATATCGTAGTTGGCCAAACCTGAAACCCCTAAAAACTAAATGATGTATTACTACTTTTACACATAGATTATAATATTATTTACCTGTGTTTCAAAAACATGAGTACTTACTATTTCTTTATCATGATTGACTGCTCTAATAACTGTAAACTGTATAGTATATATTGTAAGTATACCTATATACTATATTTGTAAAGCTATTTACTTACATACTTTTTTTAATTTTAATTGTAATCATGCAATGAATAAAAATCCTTTAGTAGTAATGTCAAAAGCATAAATCAAATTTTTGTTGTCAAAACATGTATCATTTATGTATTTAATTCATTTATCCCTTTTTGCTCCATGGTACGTGATTTATCTCATACTATATAGTTTAATTTTTATTGTGTATACAGCAAAACCATCTCATTATTGTTTTGTTTCATAACTAGTAACATGCCAGTAGCCCTGCTACTGTAAGCCTGTGGAGCTGGTTTTCATAGTCATATATTCAACATTAAAAATCAACAATCTCGATAACCAACACTGCTTCACTTAAGCTTTTATATTTAAGGATTTCTTTAAATTGTCACAGAAAATACTTGAAAAAATTACGGGAAAAATTGTCTGAATCTGATACCTACTTGTAATTTTTAAATACGGAACGCAACGCCTTAAAAGATATGTAATCTTATAGACATGCTAGAAGTAGCTTAAAATATACACTAATTAAATTTACTACTGAAAGATACAGAAAATCCACGATACTTGTGCATTAATCAGATTACTGCAGTGATAACAATAACAACGTCTGTGAAGAACCAAAACGATCCATATCCAATTTAAGCTAGAATCAAATCGAGCTATGTCATAAACAAAAAATGAGAAACATGCGTGTAAAATGTTAATTAAGAGTTTTTGAAAAGTGTCATTCTATTTTAATGTTTTTGAAAGGTTGAAAACGCTCTATTTACATATTTCTGAAAATTGCAAAATGTTCTATTTACATGTTTTTTGAAAAGTGCAAAATGTTCTATATACATGGTTTTGAAAAGTGCAAAATTATCTATTTTTAAGTTTTTCAGATGTGCAGAATGTTCTATTTTCATGCTTTTTAAAAGTGTAAAATGTTCTATTTAAATGATTAAGACATATTTCAATATTTTTGTAGATAGTGGATATTATTTTTAGCTACAAATGGATATAGGACATTTTGGTTCTTCACGGACGACAATTTGAAAATCTGTTAACAACCACACTCCACAGCGTTGTTTTCCCGACGCGTGCATAGGCTCCATCATCATTCTGAATGTTAAATTGAAACGGTAGAGTACGTTGTGTTAAAATTATAGTATAAGAGTTTCCACTCAAAATTAGTATTTTATCCTGCTAATTAAATAGAAATAAATAATTGAGCATTCCAATAAAGTACCATACAACATAAAAAAAAGCACACAAGATCTAAAATCTACCATACAATACATCAGTTAGGTACTTTGAAAATCTCCACCAGCATGTAAATATGTAGATAACTTTTAACGTTTTTGAATTTCCGGTCACGGTGTATTTTAATTCAAATTGCGTTCTTGTGTTCATCGTTAAATGCAATAAATGAAGAGCTTTTTGGCAAAACAGGATAAGTCCATTTTTTTCAAAAATGAGATTATTTTTGCTATTAATGATGGGCACTTTATTCGCCTACCTACTTTTTTCCTATTTCCTACAAAAAATTTCACCCTTCCTAATTCCTTCCTATTTTGGAATCTGAAAATCAGCCTTCCTATTTTTTTCCTATATCCCACCACATTTTACAGCCTTCCTA
>JAQFZE010005123.1:0-10571 GCA_034695245.1 Dicyrtomina saundersi | reverse complement strand
ATCTCTCCAAGATTTTCAATAATTTCATACTCATGTAAATTATAAGCGGGAGGCACAATTCACTCAATTATACCCGCCTATATGAAGTTTTATCTCATTGAAAAATGGTGAATAAAATAATTTTCAGTTTTAAATGAATTGATATTTTTAATTTTTTAAGAGCTTTACAATGATATATTGCATGTCAAATTCAGTTGTAATATGCCAAAGTAGAGTCAATACTATGTAGATAGGTCGAAGTAAAATAAATATAATATTTAAAATGCAATAACTCCTGCCACCTTTATTCATTCTTGGTGAGTTTGTGCGTTCTAAAGGATAACTTACATACTTACAAATAATTCACAAGACATCGTTTGTGCTCAACCCCTAAGCCGTTTACCTAATTTTAATGTGACGACAGGTGGGTGGGTGGGCTCACAAGGATAATCCTAGATTCAATTTTTAGAATATGGAACATTTATAAATGATGTTATTATTTGAATGGGTTTGTAGATATCTTACAAGATCCGCGCATGGTATGTGCAAACTTAGTCGAATGTGATGTTTTTTGTGTCGCCTTGTTTTTGTGCAGTAGTAGATAAAACATAAGGACAGAAAATGAGCATATAGAAATAATTGCAATCTACTTTACTTTTTTTAACAAGACATTCCTATCAATAATTTTTAACTTTTAATTTTAATAACTGGTTTGACTATAAAATCACTACAATTTTATATTTTACACTTAACTAAAAATGTTTTCTTTACTTGAAGGTAGTGCAATTATTTCAATTTGGTGAGCAATTGTTATTACACTTTTATGTGAAGCTTAAAAAAAATAGCATACATAGATACCTAAATATTGTATTATAATTATAGGACATATTATTAGTTACTGGCAGGGCAACGTTGGCATTGCACTTTGGATTTGTATAACTGTCTTGAAGTTTCCTCTTTTAATGCATACTATGAAATTATCAGTTTTCTCGACGTTTACAAGAGCACTTATAATTTGTACTCTCATCGATTTTGCTGTTCCTGTTCCAAAGCAGCTCAATACTAAAATGTAAAACGAGGTTAACCTACAGACCTACATAATAATTTCGAGTTTCCTCGAAACCAAATACATACATCCAGGCATAACCATGTGCAACGAAAAATATTTACTTTTCGACGGGTTTTCTATGACTTTAAATAATGTGCTATAACTCGAATCTTTAATAAAACGCAAAGAGAAGACCTCTGAGTTCTAATACAATGCAGGTCGTTCTATTGGAAGATATACGGTACTTTGCTATAGTTATACCTATTTATATTAAGAACAGACAATTTTTTAGAGAGAATATTGTGAATACCACATAAAAAGTGGGCTAGTTAAATTTACCATTTCTTAGTCATTTAAATAATTGACTTGAACCATTTAATACAATGTATAATGCAAATTCAGATAATGAACTAAATACCTATGTACATGCATAAGGAAATATCACAAGACACAGTACAGTAATAATGTAGCTATTCAATACGACATATAAAAAATAATTAAACAAAAAGGCTTTTCTTTGATAAAGTTTACTGCTCCTTTTGTAGCAGTCTAAATGGCATTTTATGGTAATTACATTTTCATCGACTGAACAATAGTTCTAGAAGCCAGGAATGTTATTTCGCAGCAGTGTTGTTAAGCCGAATTTCAAGCTAGAGATAATTTTGTACATGGGCAAATATTACCAGAAACATTATTTTTCTTACTTAATCTTTAACTGTTATTTCCACACTGGGATTTGTAATGTTGCAAAATTTCCAATGCAATATCAGTATCAGTTAAGACAATTTCAAACAAATAAATTCACCTAATTAAAAAAGGTAAACATATAAAGGATGTTATAATTTATACGCTCGTAGTATTCCTTAGAATTCCACGTTTAAAGATATATAAATTCATAAATTCCAAACGTGTGTACGCACTGTAGGATGTTTTTGTACGGTGAAAAACTGCCACCAGTAAAAACGGTTAGCCCACTTTGTACTAATAAATAATTTAAAATTTCTACAATGTTACTTTAAAATGAAAAGCAGAAATACATTTTAATTAGGACGTGTGATTTTTCAAACTTAAAGTAACAAGTTCTTTCTGTTCATGCGTAAAACATTTGCATAATTTCAAAAATTATCATTCTTAATATACTGATACAAAGATACAACACATATGTATGAATATGTAACTTGTCATGTCAGCTCACTATAGGATGTCAGTTGCCGTGTTAAATTTAATTGATTATAAAAAATCTTTCCTCTCGTAGGTTGTTGTTTACCTTATAACGTGTTTGGGAAGTTAATTCGGCCATAATATTTTACATTGCAAAACTGCAAATTGACTATCTTTGTTTTGTTTTTTCCTTGAAAAACGTCAAGCATAATTATTGATACAATCTAAACAATTAAAGTATGAGTGTCTTGATAAAAGGTAAAAGTCGCTTTTGCGGTACTTATAGAATTTAGTGTCCTTATACTGTGTATTTTTATTGTGATAAGTAAGAGTTATCTTTTCTATAATTTAATAGCAAATATTTTTTATAATACCAAGCATTATAGAATGCTGCATATATGTAAATCTTCCGTGGTGTAATACACAAAGTCAAATTATGTTATTGTATAAATATGAGATTCGATAATCTTCATGAAATTTCCTAATTCTCAAGAGAAGAATGTTATTTGGTAACTCGTATAATCTACTGAGCTTTAAACTATTGCAGTTGCTTGCGCAATGGTTCCCTAATAATAACATTCGCTTGCCAGTCAAGAATTGAAATGATCTTATTCCATTTTTAGCTAAAAGAAAATTCAAATTCTAACAAAATACTAATTTATTATTCTAAAAGCATTTCAATAAAACATGTTGCAATTTTCCAAAATGAGTAAATAATATTTACGTTTTACACTTTTTAAAAACAAAAAAGTGGAAGGTAGGTTCTTATATGTATGAATAAAAAAGAAAGCGAGAATGTATATTCAATTTTACAATACATGGTTTTTTGCATTGTCAAATAGTCAAATATTTTTGTTTTAAAAAATTAAAAAAACCCATTCTTTAAATTAGTATGTAGTGCTATTTTATCTGTAATTAATTAGGAGCCACAACATCAAATGTAACTATTTTAATTTTTTTAAGCAACCTATTGTAATAATATACGTGTTGTTCCTTTTTAATTTCAGATTTAAAAAAAAATATAAAAAGAAGAAACCACGAAAACAAATTGCTTCTGCACTGAATGAAAATACACCGTAGTAACAGTCAAACAATATTAAAAAGAAACGTCACCTACTTCAGACCGAATAAAATTCTTTATTTTTTATTTTTTAAAAACCATCTAAAGATAGTTAAAATACTAATAATTTATGGCTTGTCAATATATATAATAAATGTGATTTTAAAATGATACCGCTAAATACTGGCAACATGTAGGTATGATATATATACGACAATACATAATAAAATTGGGCAAAACCAGAGTCGTGAAAACAACAAGAAACAGTATTGAGATTTATTCAACTACAAAATAAATTTAATAGGTTGCAGTACATATCAGAGTACGTATGGCTCTACCGCGCCATCTTACAGAATAAATTAAATTTAACTAGCATGTTTGTATATGCAAAACATAAACTAATAAATACTAATAATAAATGCAATAGCCTAGAGTGGGCTCCCTGATGCTCCAACAAAATTAAACTAAGATACATACCAGGACCACGCAACATTTTTATACCTACTAATCACTCTCCATTGCTCTCTTCTTAGACGGTAATTTACGAGTGCAATGGTATTGCTCAAAGCATGGTCGCCCAGATATGCCAACGCATAGACGAACGTTGCATTTTTTGCATTCGTAGGATGTTTCATGGCGCGTATTATTAGCGGTACACAAAACACAACGTAAAAAATCAGATTTAAACTTATTTGTTGTTGAATTAAGTTTACGAACTTTATGCGGAAAATGATCACGACCATTTAACCTTTTGTCTGTGCTTGGTGCTAACGCCGGTCTACCTCTTACAGCCTTTTCAATAGGATGTCGGTCAATAAGTTCTTGAATAAGAGTTTCAATAAAATCTTTAAATGCGACTTTTTTACCCGATCTAAAAGAATTCATAATTCGCAAACTATTAGGCGCAGCAATGTAGATGTAGCGTAGCCAAATTTTTTGGTACCACTTCAAACATTTACGCTCAGCAAAATATGGTTGCAAGCTCTTGTCAAGCTCGTCGACTGCACCCATACTCTTATTGTAGGCAAGGACAGAGGCAGGTTTAATTTTAGACTTTGAGTTAAGCTGCATGTCATGGTTGATGCAGTTATTCAGCATTGTTACTTCTCGACGATCCATCCATCTTTCAACAAGCATATCCCTAGTTGTAGAAATTTCGACCTCTCCTTTTTTCAACTTTGTTGAAAATTGTGGCATATTTTTGCGATTCATGCGAACTGTTCCAACTACCCCTGTGTTGTGATGTGTCAGCTGCTTTACTAATGTAGGGGAATTAAAATAATTGTCAATGTACACAACACGATGGGAGTTAATATATGGGTCCATTAATGATCGCACAATAGCTCCGCCATATCCAAGCTCTGCCTTAAGGTCATCGTGCAGAAATTTGGTTGTCTCGCCTAAACAATATGTGCTATTAGGTTTAAATATTTATTAGATTTAATTAAATTATTGTATGTTGTTGACCATGCATCTTTTAAATATGTCATCGTTCACCTTGGTATGGAATAATTTTGATGACGAATTTTGTGTCGCAATCAGCAAGGACATATAACTTGACTCCAAATCTCGCTCTCTTATTTGGTATGTACTGTCGAAAGCTTAGGCGCCCTTTGTATTTAGCCAAGCTTTCGTCAATACACAGATTGCGGCCAGGAACAATGCACTCAGAAAATTTTTGTATCATGAAATCAGGCAAATTTCCAAGTTTAAGCATCCGATCCGCTTTGAAGTCTGAATTTTCATTATCGCAGAAATGAAGACTGCGCTTTATATCTTCAAACCTACGGATTAAAAGGAAGGTAAATTTTGTACACATACAAAATATATGCTATGCAAATCGGTACACCAGTATGTTTTCTAGGTATAATTAGTACACATTTTATGGGAATAAATTCATAAACGCAATGCTTTATGTTTTTAATTATTACCTATTGCGGCTCATTGTATCATTAAAAAATGACGAATTATGAAGTGGCTTGGTTGACCAGTAGTCTTTTATAGACGGCTTTTTTATTATGCCAGTAGCCATCCTCAGCGCCAAAAATCTGTAAAGTTCAGTAGTAGTGAAAGGTATGAAGTTCGCAAATCCACTTGGTTTTCCATCGTCAGTTTGCTTTCGGTTGTACTGCTCAACATAACAGGCACTCTCTAGGCACACTTTTGCAAGTTCTTGTTAAGATACAAAGATGAAGAAAATTTTGAAAGGTGTTGATTCGGCAGATAAAGATGGTATGTGAAACGTAGTCTTGAGTGAGGTAGACTCACAGTTGAAAGGAGTGAAACTTGCGTCATTTTTCCATGTCATACCTTCACACGTATCACCATCGTCTTCATCGCTATCGGCTTGTTGAAGCATACGTCGCATCGCAGCAGCACTGAGATTTGGGTTGAATGATTACAGATACCCATCGTCGTCGTCGTCTGCTTCTGACACATCAGAACAGGAACTGCGTTCAGACTCTTCGTCTAAGGACTCGGAATTTGACCAGTCGGAGTCCGAACTCATTGTTATTGCAACACAAAGTATACTTTATCGTTATACTTTTAGTTAACGTTTAATTATCTATTTTACTACTTTAATTAAAGTTGCAGTTTTTATTACTCTGAATATATTAAAGTGACGTTTGATTTTGAATGCACCAATGCCATAATACTGTTATTATAGGACTAAAACGGATAGTTGATTTTTATCCTACTCGAAAGTTTATTAAATCATATTTTAAAATATTTTATTTCATATTTCAATAAAAAATTTAATTTTATCATTTTTTGAACTTGAACGTCACGTCAACAGTCATAACAACAAACTGTAAATGGACGTGGCGTTCACGTCGGCGGTCATGACGACTACAATTATACGACGTGGCCTACACGTCCGCCGTCATACAACACCATATAATTTGACGTCACATTAACGTCACATGTCTGTAGTACCTGACCAAATCTGACGTGCATACACGTCATTGGGAAGAAAAAGGTTAAAATATTTTGACTCTTTGGAAATTATACGCACGATAAAGCAAATTGATTATAAAATGGATAAGGCTATAAATTAGCAATAATAGTAATTTGTCCTATTTAGTTTGATTGGAAGCCCAGATCAGGATCAAAATAAAACAATCGTTATTTTAATAATTAATTAATTTATAGTTTTTAATTTTTGCATAGCAAGAGTTGTTTTACATTAACTGAAAAAAAACAAATTCGCCTTTAGAGTGCTGTCACACTTTACTATTTTATTATGCAATTATTTAGTATGAATTTGAGAGTATGTATCGCAGAAGCGGATCTAGAAAAACATTCTGGGGTGCGGTGGGCAATACTCACTAGTCGGTCTGCTTGGTCTATATGTCACTATTTTATTTAATGTTAAAAATTTCATCTAGCCCTGTGGCCTATCCTTAGATCCGCGCCTTGTATGTACGAACTTAAACAAAATGAATATTGTTTATGTCTCCCCAGGGCAGCAGGGCAATTTAAACGATTAATATGAAATGAATTAATTAAATAATTTCTATCGATTAAAACATACTACATACCAGAAGCCAGACGTGTATAAAGGTAATTTTAAAATTGAAATGGAGCTGATTTTCAAGTTTTAAGAAAATAAAGCATAACATATAACATAGAAAAAGTTTGAGACAATATGAATTTAAGAAAACATTACCCAAAATATATACCTGTCACAATTCAACCTGTTACTGTTATAATACATATTTAATGACAATAACAAGAAAAAATAATAAAACTTAACGTAAAATCTTACAAAAAATATACTAATTACGATTATTATAGATTTTTAATAATTATTTAGTACATTTTTGTTCTCAAAATTATTTTCTTTTAAAGTTAAAAGCAAATTGTACCATCTACAAACAATAACGTATCGTGATCCTAAAAATATGTTATTAAATTAAACAATTTTCTATTTTTAAAAGCAAGTAATTTGAACATTTTATAATTCATACTTCTGAA
This sequence comes from Dicyrtomina saundersi, assembly GCA_034695245.1. Taxonomy (NCBI): domain Eukaryota; kingdom Metazoa; phylum Arthropoda; class Collembola; order Symphypleona; family Dicyrtomidae; genus Dicyrtomina; species Dicyrtomina saundersi. Next base: position 3,345 of record JAQFZE010005123.1, on the reverse strand, counting down.
ATAACATGCAACTGAAACAATTTGAACTTTTACGTGCTCAAAATAAGCATTTAACCGTCACCTTATTTAGTAGGTGGTTGAAATATTTGAATTTTATTCATAATTACCTATGAGTTATTTTATTACTCCACAGGAGATTTACTTATACGTATAGAAGTGAATTTAACTCATGAGCTAGACTGGAGTATTACGCAAAACACACAGAAATTTTAGTTGTTATTTTTGGCATTTGGCTAGACGCAAACTGAATACATATGTATCTATGTGTGAATTGTCGCGACGGTGTCTGTTATTTCCATAGTAAACTTTAATCGACGCTTGTTCCAACTTAAATAAGAACGGTAATGGTATAAATATGTATAAATGAGAGAGCAAAAACGTATATAACATTTGAGAAATAAAACATGGTAGAAATAAATTAATGCTTTGTATCATCTGAAGGACACGTAATTACTCTGATTACAAAACAAAGTAAGCAAATTTTATGTAATTGCAGTTGCAAAATTGCTCAGAGTTATGTTATTTTAATAATAAGCTTAACTCAAACCTTTTACAGAAATTCGAGTGAATTTATCTAATGAGCCACATACATTCACAAAACGAGACTTAGAGTTTTTATCTATTTTAGCACTATTTAGTATAGAGTATAGGTTTAATTTTAATTTTGATATTTAAACAACGCATTAGGTTATACCAACTAATCGCGCTCTTAAATACACAGTGAAATGTCAAAACGGCTTACCGTCTCTATGTTTTCTTGCTCCAAACAGACCTGTATGTAAAGTGCGCTGCAGTAAATACTAGTTTTCAATTTTTGTAATGTATGAAAGCTGAAAAGTTTTTTCCAGCAGTAATTATAATTAGCAGATGGAACTTAAAAATGTAGCGCAGCACATTCTGGCGTCGTAAGATTGATGCAAAGAATATCCTAATAATACTACATACAAGTGAATAATTACAGATTTGTAAATTATGAAATCGAATGTATGCAGATTTAAATTTGAATGTCACTAATTTTTGTATATTGTTTTTTCGGAAATAAAAACTATAATTATGCGATGCGAGGCTGTAATATAATATGCAAAGTTGAAATTGCTTAAAATATGTAAATTCATGAGGCTATTACTTACCTTAAAGAGTATTTATCCATTTCACCTGCAAACTTTTATTCCACGGGCCAGGATTAAAAACATCACAATTTCTATTATTTTTTAATTAATCACTATTTTTGTCCAAATCAACCAATGATATTTTCAATTAACTGGAAAACAAAATCAAGTGCACTTTTATGTTAACAAATTTTGACTAGATTCACGTTCTACGGTTTCATTCTGCCAACAATTTGAATGAGTTTGAGCGTTTCTACCCAGGGCGGATCTAGAAACAAATTCTGGTGTGCAGTAAGATGTAAGTCTATGCTAAAAAATTCATTCTAACATGTTGCCCGCCACTTGATTTGCGCCTGGTATGTACATACTTTATCAACAGGATTCTGACTTGGCCTGGTTAAGTGCAGTAGTAAATGAAATGGAAAGACAGAAACCGAGTATGTTAGATAAGTTTATCCCAACATCCACTTTTTTTACAATCCTTTTTTTGATTTTGGGCTCTGAATTTTTTAATCTGGTTTTACACTAAAAGCATATTACGATTTGCATTTTATACTTGTGATTAAAACGATTATGTAACATTGTATAGGACTCAAAATTTATGTATTCAAATTTTAATGTTGCACAGTGGGAATTCAGTAGTAGCAATATCAGCCTTTCGTCATACGAAACTCTGGTTTATTTGCCGGTCATAATAAATTAACTAAAGAAATAATCGATGGTTTGGCATATTACACTTCAACCTCTTGTACTTTTAAAATCACAATAAACTATCTATATAACTCTTAGCTTCAGCCTATAGCTCCCGAAATTGTGAGTTTTTTAAATAATAAAACGAACAATTAACTTTTGCTCACATTGATTTCAGTGTCTCACTCACAGCTTAAGGCAAAAAATGTAAAACTAGGTGAAGTTTGTACCTACGCATTAATTGTTTTTCAGCAAACTGAAAACTTAAACTAGACGTGAACTGTAACCGTGTACGTTAAAATTAGAAGACAGATTAATTCTTCAATCCAAAATCTATAAAATGAATCGAATATTTTTTTTATCGCTATTTATTTAATTGTGCTACGAAAATCAAAACAGAAGAATTCCTATGAACAATTAGCTGCCCAGCTTTGTCAGTTAAAATGATTGTATAATGCAATGATGTTGCTATAAAATAAGAAAAACAAGTAGAAGGCAAGAAAATTTGATTGTTTAATAATTTTGAAAGCAATTTTATCTATAAATAAAGCCAATAATTTTATGTTGGTTTTCACGTTTCAAAATGACTTAGGACTTGGATATGTATATTAGTTGATGTAAACTAAGGAAAACACTTTTCTGGACTGGATAATGTGAAATTTATGTGTGCTTACAAGAACTCATAATTACTTGTTAGTTATTTTAATTAATAGCTTACACTATTTTGTGTAAACGCTTACTAATTCAGATAATTAACTACATACCTACATAAAGTAATTTATTACAAAACACAAGCAATAATTTCATTGAATTTCTGGTATCAGCCAATTAAGGTTTAATTTTGCTATGTATCACGATAAAGTCCGATTAACGAACCAGGCGAAAAGTCTTATTTGTGGAAGCAGTTTATTAACCTTGCTGTAGCGGTCTAAGTGACTTATATTAATAAGTTTAACGATAATTTCTATCGTAATGATATTGATGAAAGAAACTTTATTATACCACTGAAAACCCCGTTTTTAGGAATCAAGGGTTTACAGCTACATCTAGTGCTATGTATTTGAAACAATTTTACATTGATGGAAACATTGCCGGAAATATGCCCGTGCCCTTTAAACCTTTACATTCTAATTTCCAATTTCCAACCCAATGTAATTAGAATAAGGAAAAGGAAAAAAAATCTTTATCAAAAAAATGGGGTACTGCAGTAAACATTAAGTTAATACAAAAATTAAAAAAACAAATAATGCTAATTATAGGTTTTACAGGACATCTACATATTTTGTTTACAACACTGACGGAAATAAAAATTTATTTCGATTTTATAATCTACACGCAAAACTATAAGCAAAATTAATTCCTGCGCATATAAACTGTCAGATGTTTTCTCAAAGTAAACAAATATCAACGGTGAGAACAACCACGTATTAAAAATCTAGAATTCTAATAGAATAATTAACGAAATTAAAAAAGCAGAATGTTTTTAACCAAAACCGCCCTCACTCATTCCACACTTGTTTTTGCAATTTTAGGCAACGTGCTGATA
>JAQFZE010005122.1:0-10572 GCA_034695245.1 Dicyrtomina saundersi | reverse complement strand
CTGGCTATGCTTTTCCAGATCCCGAGGAAACATAGTAAGTGGTTTGCTTGTCAGCTGCAAAAATGGATGCGACACACCTTGTAATAATGTAGAACTCCAGTTTCCAGTAGCAAAAGAGTACAACTTGTCTTTCCTTGCTTCTAACTTAGTTGCCCCAATCTAACCGTGTAATTTCAACACAGATATTTGTAATTAATTAATAAATTATTTAATTAATTAGCATAATTTATTACAGTTAAAAATATTCCCTTTTAAAAGAATCAAAACTACAAAATATGAATGCAGAATAGTGTGCGTTAAAAGCATAAGTAAATTCAAATGTGTGAGCAAAGTAAAATACGAACCAGTTTACCTTCACTGCCACTCGGCACTTGAGCTTGAAATAAATATTATGTAGCTAATTCTATGGTCTTATTACGTTTAAGTAGTAACTAGTAGTTAGACAGCTCAGCAAAAAATCGTGTGACTCACTGAGATGTTGATTGAATGGACAAGTAAATTAGATAACAGAGACACATACTCTATACATATGGTGGAGTCCGCTTAAGTACATACCAATTCGTAGAAATCCAGTACTTGCGAATTTCTTTGAATTAGCGAATTTCTTGAGTAATCAGTTTTAATGGCTTCAAGGAATTAAATATTGCATCTGTTCAGGCCAGACATTGACACTTGTACATTGTGCTTGTTACAAATTAGTTACCGTTGACGTCTCATACATTCAGTCATTACATGCATGATCATGTATTTCATATTAAAAATAGAGTTTCATTAACAGGGCCGGATAATAAGCGTAGCTAGCCCCAGCTGCTTACATTTTCTCAAAACATATGTAAATGAATTATTTTACACTTTTAAAAAAATATGTAAATAGAACATTTAGACTTTTCCAAAACATGCGAATAAAAGTTTTTGCACTATTCAAAAACATGAAGAAAAAAAACATTTTCCACTTTTTTCAAAACATGTTAGAATATTTTTGACACTTTTTAGAATCATGTACTAAATAGAACATTTTAAACTTTTCTAAAGCATGTAAATACAACATTTTGATTTACCATCAAAAAAACTTTTAATAAAATCAAAATGTTGGTTTTTGCATGTAAACAAATTGCTTCCTAAAAGCAATTTTTTCGTCCGGCCCTGTTCATTAATCCTCGTTTATAACAGTTGCAGCTTGATGTAAATATTCTGGAGCCAGTAGCATTCCTAAATAAATCTATGTAGCTTATATATATGTAGTTACAACTGTAGGTAGACAGTCCGCTGTTTTGAGAGCACAACCAACAACACGTAATATTTTATTAAGCACAGATACGTCTGATTTGAAAACACGTCTACATTCGATTTGATCTACATCCTCATGTGTCTTTCTTACATATCAATTCGTAGGAGTTCAGCGTTTGAGAATTTCGTTGAATTGGGTCTGATTTCTTAGGTAATCAGTTTTAATTTTGATGGCTTCATGGAATTCAATCTTGCGACCATCCGTCCACTTACAAGGTCACATATTGACTTTAATGACGCTATGTGATGCGGCAGGCAAATTACGGATATTAAATTCAATTTTTGCGTAAAAAGTAAAAATTTCTCATGTTCGTACATGTGTCGTGGTGTCCACAGTTAAAATTGCAAATCAGCAAAATACATGAAGCAGATGCCACTGATGCCAAGTTTAAAAAAGTTCTCGAAATTGAAACAAAAAATGTAGTATTTAGCATATTTGTACATGCAACAGATAGAATTCAATAATCTAATATAAAGTGCAATATCTGAACTATTGCGCTGGTACTGCTGTACGGGGTCGTCCATAAGCGACGTCATAGGTAGCGTCGATGGTTCTTTTTGGAAAATTTGGATATCCAAAAATTTAGGTCCAACAAATGGGGGAGTTTTCGACGAAATCTTTTATAGGCGAGCCCCATCCTAGTCGCGGGGCGTACTGTTTGAGAAAATACGGTAGTCTTAAAAGATTGTATATAGAACATATTACACTTTTTAAAAACATGTAAATAGAAGATTAAACACATTATACAGAGCCATGTAAAGAAAACATTTTGCGCTTTCTAAAAACATCGAAAAAAGAGCAATTTACACCCATGAAAAACATTAAAATTGAAAATTCTTAATTCTAAAAAATCATGAAATATTTTACATTTTCAATATAAATATCAGTACAAACATAAACTGTTATTAGCATCCATTTTTTTGCTCGTAAGGTAATAGTAAATAGGTAGGTATGCTGATATGCAGGTAAGTATGTCTTCCTTCAATTTAAACAGATTTTAAGTGTTAATTTAAGTGTTTTTAATTTTCCCGCCTTCAAATTCACTCGTTCGGAGTTGAAAAATGAAAATAAAATAAGTCAAAATGGTTCCCATCACCTGTTTAAAAACGTTAGCGATTTAATTCTTATGTATGCCAGGTAATTAATTGTATTAATTAATTTTGGCAGTCCAGAAAAAAAAAGATGTTCTATAGTAGAGGCAACCGAAAGTGAAGGCTGGCAAGGATAAATTTTGCATGCAAACAAACGGCAGCTTTATCCTTGCTAGCCTTCACTTTCGGTTGCCTCTACAGTATAACCACGCACACTTTTATTATTTTGAATAAGTAAGTAATTATGTAAGTGTAAAATGTCACTTTACCCCTGGGATGATCCCGTGATTGATATTGAATAAATCAAAGGCAGTCAATTGCCATCCACCAACTTGTAGTAAATCGTAGGCACTCTTTACCTTTAGAATAATCCAAAATATTCATTACTTAAAAGAAATTCGAGTCCCTAATTTTCACTGTTGTACATATTTTAAGTTGCATAATAATTAATTAGGTGCCTAAATAAATATACGTAGTATTTTTAATAACTAGACATGGATTTTGCCAATTTTCATCTACATTACCTTTTCATCTTTCCACGGGATCCTTTGGCAGCAGAAATTACGAAACTGGTCCAAATTTTCGTTCATCTAAAAAGATTTTGTTTTTTCTTATAATTTTTTTGTGAAAGTCCAAGTCCAGTGGAATTAAGTTAGACTTTTCGGCAAACTGTGTTTTAAAACTGTATACAAATTTTTTTATTATTTAACTCACTTTTTCGTTGAGGAAGTTGCCAAAGGCAGCAATAAGCGTGATAGACCCGACATGGTACAGGGTCGCCCAATGGTCAGTTTCATTAAACCCATGGGCTGCAGTGTCCCTCAAATTAGAATTGAGAGCCCTTATAACCATCACCATGGAATTTCCCACCATTGCCAACGAATAAATCCCGCCAACTTTCAAATAAATTTTAAAACTTTCCTTCCAGCAAATGTATTCTTCAACAAAATTATTTAATTCGAAAATAATATTTTCTGCTTTTACGAATTTTCTGTGATTTTGGTCTGACTTTGAATTCAAAGTAGGTGTAACGATTACAGAAGCAACGGAAGAAATTGGAATCTCCTCATTGCTTCTTAAATGTTGTTCGAACTTTTTCAAAAATTGACCATGCAGATGTATCAACGCTACTCCAAAATTGATGGTGAATAGCATGGAATAAATGAGTGAGGCGGGGAGAAGGCAGTCTACTACAATGTATGTAAATATCGTCCACTGCGAAAAAGTTCCGATTCTGCCAGCAATTAATACTTCTGAGAGCGCAATTTTAACACCGTCCGTGAAGCAGATTACCGACAGGATGACCGCTGCTGCAATAAGCTCAAATCCAGGAAGGGAAACAAGCTCTCTTACCTTTGCCTTTGTATGACCCCATGAACTTAAGAAACTGTGACAGTTCCGTTGTGGCTCATTTTTGAAAATTAAATCGTTTGTTGAAGCCACCAAAATCGAGATTTTCCTCCAGTACCAAACTGAACTCAAGCGGATGAGATGGTCCGCGGCGAGAGCGCATCCGCACGCAATGAAGTAGAACAAGTGCTCCGAAAATCGTGGGCTCTGTGCGAGTAGCTCGGCTGAATTATTTAGGCAAATTTCGAATGCTTGCCAAACTGAATATAAGGGAAGTAATATTCTAAGAAAGGTCAGGAGGTTAATGTGTAGTTTAATTTTGTGGTCTCGTATGTTTATTGGAATAATTATTGTGAACCAGTTTGTTTTTGAGGAACTGGTGGAATAGCAGAGGGAAATTGAGCCAGTAATCAGAGTTGATTGCAGGACTTGGTCCATTACTTCGAAACCTTGTGGACTTGGAAAGTAAAGGGTTCTTAAAATTCTCACATAAATCGGCAGCACTTCAAGGAAAGGGGCAAGATTGGAAATATTTCTCGGAAATAGTAATAATTATTTACGATTATGTCCACTGTGAAAAGTTGGTTGGAAAGTTGATCGAAGTTTCGATTTTATAATTTGTTAAAGTGCTTTATTCTTTTGCAAAATTTGCAAGTAACTTTTGCTAACGTTGAACGTCGCGTTCTTGTTGTCTGTAAGAAAAATAATCATAGTTTTAATACAGTACTACACACCCACACATATACAACTAAATGTATTTACTTTATTTATTTACTTATTAGAAATGCATTTTCATTTAGTTACTGAAGTAAAGTAATCCTCTAAAAAGAAGAAGAAGTAGGACTGAACTAATAAAAATAATGTGTTTACTTAAGTATTTGATGAGTGATGTTCCAATTTTGTTGAATTAGTGATTACCATACGGCCACAGTAGATGTTGGAACAGATCAGGCTTACAAAATAGTAATAACTTAAATGTGTATCCGCTTGATTCTTATTTAAATTGCAATCTACCTATGTCTATACGTGCACGTCACACGTACATAATATTACTTTTATTAGGTTGGAATTTCTGTAATTTTCACACACCACACTTTTGATCATCGAAATTGTGAAATTATTAAAGAAATGATATTTACTTTCCTGTTCTTACACATGCCTGCAACTCTAATGAGAGCAACGAAGCAAAATTTATTAGACTGAACTAAATTAAATTGGTGACTTTTGAAATGAATGAATTGTGTGGTCACACTATTACTTCTTTTTTCAAAATGTATATTAAACGGAATTTATTCTGAAATAGTACGAACACTGCAAATCTCTTCAAAAATAAGACGAAAAAATCATAATATCGTCTGTGAAGAACCAAAATGACCATATCTATTTGTAGCTAAAACCAATATCTACTATCTACCAAAATACTGAAATATGTCTGCTAAGCATTTAAATACAAAATTATGCAATTTTCGAAAATATATAAAACGAACATTTTGACACTTTTCAAAAACATGCGCATATAGAACATTGCACAGTTTTTTGAAACATGTACATAGAACATTTTAACTTCTACGCTTTTTTAAAAACTTGTAAATAGAACATTTAAAAATTTTCAAAAACATGTAAAAAGAACATTTTACACTTTACAAAAACTCCTAATTAACATTGTACACCTCTTTCTTATTTTGTTTTTATGCCATAGCTTATTTTGATTCTAGCTTAAATTGAATGTGGGTCAATATGGTTCTTCATAGACGATATGCTTTACACCAGTAGTAGTAGTGCAGTAGAGCAGAAGCTAATTAACTCATGAACTTAACCAATTTCAACAGAAATGTGCGATGATACTAAATTATTGTTGAAATCTTTCACAAAGAAGAAAAACATACACTTTTGCAATCTCTACTTTCTTAATTCTTCAAACACCGCTCACCGCATGACAGTACAATGTGGACTTTGACGATTGCATATAATTATTCGAATAATGTAATTTTGGATTCTGCTCAAACCGCCAAACACACTGTCCAAAATATTAGTAATAAGTAAATGACCTATGTTGAATTTTATTAATACAATTTTTGGATTGATTTGGTTTTGGTTTGGTAGTCGTTTCAGTTCTCACTTCTGACAACTTCACTGCGGATTCGATAAGGATTCCGGTGAAATATTTTGGTCATTTTCCTCATCTTTTTCATCATCTTCATCATTTTCCAGAGATTCTTTCAATTCTCGAGAGCTTGGTCTTTTCCATTTGTAGTAGTAGTGGATGATATTGCCGAGGGACTTGTGAGGTAACTACACAGGGAGAACAAAAATAAAATACATTAAAATTAAGGTTGTACGTATTGCGCTGGAAGCAACAACGTGCACGACAATGATGTCAGTCACATTAGGCTAGAAACCACCAATCCAATCCAATAAAAATGTACTTTACTAAATATATTTGAAGTGTAGTTATTGACATTTTTTTAAAGTCACATTAAAATTGTACCTACCGCAGTTTGAATATTCTTAAATGCTTTCCCATAGACCTGTAAAGCCTCTTCAAACAGAATCTTTTCATCGAAAGACCATCCGTCGAAAGCAGGTCTGCACTTTTGTAAATCCTTCAAAGAATTCTCAACACTGTAGCGGTTCCAGTACAAAATCCCAAGAGCTTGCTCCGTAGAGTAATGAAATTGACTCCGAGCTGTGGCTACGTACTCGTCCACTGTAATGTGATATGTTAAATAATAAAATTAAAAAATATTGACGGTGCCAGTGCAGCACATTCTGTACAATGCAATGTCTAAATGTCAATGCAAATAGTTATAAACAGAGTTTTAACCGGAATTAAGGAATCTACTAAGAAATACTTTGTTCATCTGTAATCTTTTTACTGGGCTTCCAAAGTAATATCGCGTGAGAATCCCAGTCATCCGCATCATCTGGCCGCTCTAAATAAAAAATACATAAGTAATATATTTTACAGTTTTGTGTGAATTAGTCGGTGTTTATTATCCTAAACTATTTCTTTCAAACTGAATTGGGTAATATAATAACTAGCACTAACTGCGTTTTGAAATAGTTACAAAATCAAATAAGTATTAAAGTCAACTAAAATTAAGAAACAATCATGAGTCAAACCAACCGCTGGCAGATAATAAAGGTGAGATTTTTGCTGTTGTATCTTCCCCGGGCTTCAGCACTCGGCGGGGATTCGTTGGTGCAGCTAAATAAGAGCCTATAAATAAAAAATCCAATAATTTAAACCAACTCTCCTGTACACTACCTACCATCCCCCATTCCCCTCGATAAACACACGGATATTGACAAGGTTAGATTAATCATAAATAATGACGTAATTAATTGTAATTTTCGGCTAATTAACTCCTATAATACTGAAAAAATTATGAAAATTACCAATTGGCCTAATCACACCAGGTTCCGGTTCCAACTCCTCTTCTTCAACATTTTCGACGCTTTCATCGGTTTCGGTTTCGCTGTCACCTTCTTCGTCGTCGTTTTCACTCGAGGTCAACGAAGTTTCCTGCTGCTGATTTGCCTGCTGCTCACGATCACGATAATGACTGTGTAGCTGATCTGCTTCGTCAACATTTGCTTGATCTTCATGTGGTGGGTGTGGGTTTACCAAATGGCGAGAGTTTGTGCTTGTATCCTCGACATTTCTTGGACCAAGGGGACCCGACCCAAGTCTTGAAATATCAAATAATGAATAACCGATAGTTAATAAAATATTAGATATTAGATACATGAGAATGTTATCACGAACGGATCGATGCATATTGTTATTAGTAAGACGAATTCAAAATTAAAAGTCACAATTTATTACAAAACCACTACACACTACAACTGAAAATCATAACATATTATGATTAGACATAATCCTAACCCCCTGTCATCCGCTTAACCATTGCCTAAATGGCTAACTTTAACACGGGATGTCATCCTCATCTTCATGTTGAAGAAGGTAGACCCATTGACCCTACCGATGACGTCATTTGTGGGCGATCCCTTACGTTAACAACAACATCAACATAAAAAATATGCCTCAACATCATTCCATCGCTAAATTACACTGGACACATAATTAGATAATATATAATATAGTAACGATTTAATAATCTATACTCCTAAAATTAATTCCTGGTAAACTCCACAGCCCATATTTAAATGTTAAATCTCACCTTTTATATTTCTGCCCGTCAAGGTTTTCCTCGCTCATGTTTCGATAAATTATCAAACCAAATAATCTCCAGTCTCCAGCGCAGCTCGAAACCAAAAATAATAATAATTAATGGTAAAGTCGTCAATAAAAAGTAACTGATAAATATTATAAACAGTAAACAGTAGTTTAGCTCACTAGTCAGTCAGCCAGCTTTCGATCCCAGATCAGGTATACATTCAGAATTCAGAAGTTAAATGTTAAAATTAATAGTAACTTCCTTTAACTTCCTGAAAATTAGAATTAACATTGAAATCTACAATTGCTGAAGCTTGAAAGTCGCGGGGAAGGCAAATGAATTACTATGACTTATGACTATGCTCGGTGCTATCAATGATTTTTTAAGCCAGTGTTGTTTAGGTAGGGACCGTGATCGTGCTGTGCTTTGCTTGTAGTTTGCAGTGCTTGCACGCAGAAAAATTAAAACAGGACGACAATTTTTGAATTTTTATTAGTGAACAATTTAGAATTTAGAATAGACGGATTGCTCATCAATCAACAAAACATGATATATGACATAATACATATAAATTCAAGAATATTTATTACAAATTCAGTAAATTAGAATTTAATTAATTAATTAATTTAGGCGGCTTAGAGGGGGCTACTCGAATATGTGTAATAGGTATAGGTACTTACTGTACTTAAATACCTAATAGGTAAGAAACCACTAACATAAAATTTTAAAATATTTTAGTACGTCTCCGTCATTTAAATTGTATCCATTTTGTCGATTTTGACTTTAAATTTAAAGTAGGTTGAAACAACATAAATAAATGCAGTAATTACTATTCAGAATATAATCTTTGATTTTTGAGAATGTTAATAAATATTTACAATAATTTAATAAAGTACTCAATAAGCTAAATAGCTTTATTGACGGGGTTGGTGGATACTCTGGAACTCTGGACTGATGAACAATGCTCCAGAATAAATTGAAACCTCTAAACTTCTGTACTGTTTGGCTGTGAGCCCTGCTTCATTGTAGTTCTAGAAACATTTTGCTTAGAGGGTCTTTTTGATGGTTGTGCAGTATTTGTTCGACTGCTTTGCTTTGACGGACTAAATAAATTAAAAAACAGAATGAAATTAGAATAATTTGAATTAATGGAACACCCTACAAAAACTAATTATTAAAGTTATTAAAAACAATACAACAAATCGTCCTGAAAAAAAATGGGAGTAGATATATACAACTGCATATATGTACTTTCAGAATTGTGAAATTAAAGAATAATTTGTGCGTTTTTTTATACGACTTTGTATGAATTTTTGTGATTTTTTGAATGTGACTAATCGCAAGACGTAAAAATAAAAATAATGAGATTTGTATGTATTATGAAATACTGCATATGTCAAATAGTTTCTCTTACTGAGGTGTTGACCTTGCGCTTGGTCTTGTTCTAGGAGCAGGAGAGACTGCGCTCATGTGGAAAAAGACAATGTACAAAAAAACACATTGGATCCCAATGCTGATAAATTTCATTATAAAAAGTGCATAATATCTTTCGAAAAATTTTGACATTTCTCCATTTTTGATCCCGTCCCTTAATACAATGAATGGAAATACTATTTCAACTAGTATAGACACAATTTGGACTATTAAGTAAACCAGGAACATCAGTCTCATTCTCTGTCAAATACAAAATGTAAACATATAATAAATTGTGTAGTTTTAGTTGCTGTACACCCTTCAATACAACGACCTGCGATGTATAATCTATTAAACCAAAGAGGCAGAGGTCTAACCCGCATATCTATCATTAGCGGCCCTTGTAGAAAAAAATGCTAGAGAAAATACGGTACTTACTTAATGAGCCCTCGCATTATTAAAATTATGGCAAACAAGAAGCAAGGTACACGGCATATTGAATGTCAGTTCAATATATCAAGACGTCTTACTCTGTCTTGTGGAAACAAAATCGGTAATTTTTAAAACTCGTTTTTGATTTTATAAAAAATGTTAGATTAATTTCAAAAATCAAACCACAGCAGTCAGCTCTGCCATAGAGCCCGCCCGCTTCTCTAAGAGATATCTCATTGTGAGTGTTTTAATGTTTTTTATATCTATATATAGAGCTCGTCAGCTCGTTTTAATTTTTATCTAATTAAATTGGAGTTTGGACTCTTCACTCACGATTTACGATATGACGCATGCATTTATAAGAATTCTAATAGATATAGATACAGAAATAACAAACTTGGCAGACAGCGACAAAGAGAATGGCACACATGGCAAGGTGAAAAAACCCAATTATAACAGGTGAATATTTGCTTTCTTCTAAAGTTAAAACACTTTGTTTGCAAAGCAAGAGGTCGAGAGCACCAGAAAAACCTCCTAAACAAAGCAGTTAGTTGGTATAATAAACGCAAATTATTGTAGGAATTAAATTATTGATAAGGGGTCGTGCATAAATAACGTCACAAGTAGAGCCAATGGGACAAGGACTAATTGGGCATTGGTGACGCATCCCGTGCTAAAGACAGCCGTTTCGCTATTTGCGTAATAGTTATGCTGGTAATTGGGGGGGGGGGGGTCATTTCGTCCTACAAGTCGGGATATTTAAATGACATAATTTATGCACGTCCCCTAATCAAGTTTTTGGTGTAGGACATACTTA
>JAQFZE010005121.1:0-10572 GCA_034695245.1 Dicyrtomina saundersi | reverse complement strand
GATGCTTTATATGTAGGTATACCTATATATGTTTTTCTCGCTCTACTTCCTACTCCATATAGCCAATGACATGCGGCTATGGGAGCGTACCCGGACTACTACTATGTACTACCTACCTACCTACCCATTACCCCTCCACTCCATTTCTGTTCCGAATTCCAAATGACTTCTCATCCAAACTTACAAAATTTGCACACAACACTCAAAGTGTCCACCGACCAAAGAGACGAGACTAAACTAATTCTGAGAGCCGCTCCAAAAAAATGAGAGCGTAATCAAGAATTAAATATCGATGGGAATAATTTTGATATAAAAAATATGAAGAAAAAAATACACACGAGACTGTTTGTGTATAATGTAATGAAAAAATGATTTACTCAAATCCCATTGAAGGGAGGGAAGCGGGAAAGCGGGAAAGGGAAAGGGAGAAAGGCTGGAAAACTTTGTAAATGAGCTGATGTTACAGAAGACAGTATTACATAAAGTTGCCTCAGGTGTGCCATGTATTCGGGAAGTTATGTCTTTCCCTAGTACAATACGTCGACTCTCTTCATTTTCCATGCATGCATGACAACGTTACCGGCAGTATCTGCACCACCAGCCATGTCGGATTATTATGAGCATGCCAGCCTGGAGGATGATAAGACGTGCATATATTCTGATCACACATGTATACACATAATAATGTGCACAAGTAGTACGCCTACACCCACAGACAAAACCATGTACTGCATAATGAAACAACGCAATAATACCAACTGCCTACTATGATTTTCAGGGTTTAAAGGTATGTATATAGACGAACAAGAGCGGCTAACCCGGTGCTGCTCCGGATCGACTACATATTATGCGAAGCAGCATGTATGAAAAGTACTCTGTGTTTGAAAGTTTGGATGAATGAACATGAAAGCTATATCTTTCCACACACCTACCTACTTTACATATAGTACTCTCCGTGTGCACACCACCAACATCATGTGCTTTCTTCATCTTCCGTTCCGATGAAATGAGAATGAGGAGCACCTAAGTAAATAATTATGTGCGAATTTCCCAAGATAATTAAGACATTAATTATACCATTTAAGTCAAGCTCGACTGGAGGCCTTAGAAAATCTCTATCTTTGATTAATGATCCATGTGAGCATGTAGCGGACTGTCTAATGCGTTCAGACAGACGACAACAAGGGCACAATGAGTTATCCATTTAAACTGACAAAGTCAATTATGGCTCATTTCATTCGTTTCTACACGCATCAACACTCAGCAGGCTCAATTTTCTAGCTAAATTCCACCAATGACGAACGACCTTGAGAGTATGATAGTCAGCATATATGTTACTATGTATGAAATGATGATTGGCATCTGCATCAAACCGAGCACCAAGCTTATCTCCTCGCCTCCATATTCTAACGGGGAGCAGAGAACATTTCACTGAAATATTCGGTTACTGTATGGACTGAAAATATAAAGTCTCAAACGTGTCATGTCGCTCCACATTTCTTACTGTCTGTATTTACTTGAGCACGTACGCACATGTATGTATTTGTTCTAGTAGGTACATTTATAAAGTCCAACGACTCCGTTTGCCATCACTATATCCCACTGTATACTGTATACAGGTCCAAGGCGGCAGCCTCAATGCTTTTGAGCAAGTAGGTACCTACTTATGTAATTATACGATTTTCTGCACAAACTCCACGATTCCTAGAAAGTAGAATTGATTTACGAACTACTTCTGCAACAATATCCATTCATAGAAATATCTTTCACGGGGACTGGGATTAGGAGTATTGGGAGTGATTGGGAGTTAATGTAGGTGGATACAGTCTATAATTATATCTCGTTAGGTCTGTTTGATGTTCAAAATGCTTTCACTCCCTCTGCTCAAAACACATGCTGCGTGCCTCTCCACTACAACAAATACAAAACAGAGTAATATTATTGTCACTAAAAGTAGCGTCATGCAATAGAATGATTAGAAATTTCCATTATGCCTACCCCACAAACAAACAATCGATAACATTTCACAACCAGAACCAGTCGCAAGGGATACACTATTATGGTTCCGGTCTGGTTCTCCTCTATACAGAAGCAGTGTCGACTTCTACTGCCTACCTAGCACCTACAATACACAACCTCCCTTTTCTCTTACATATTTCCTTGTCTACCACAGAGCCGATAACGCACTCAATCTGCCGTGTCCGTCTAAAATTCGAATTGGATGTTAGCTTCACGTTTAACTTTTTACCTGATACTGCAGCAGTAGTTCTAGTCATCTAGTTCTTGCTCGAATAATAATAATAAATATGTACAATCATTGAAAAAGACATCTTTCTTTTATTACAGTGTATACCTACGCACCCTTTCATGTCAGCTAATATGGGATACTTTACACCAAGACAACAAGTATAAAAAATCAAAAAACGCATAAATATGATTATAGTTTTTGTGAGGCTTCTCTGAGTACGCAACTCTCTGAATATTTGTGACTTAACTGAAGCACTCAAGAGTCTCGTCCTCTTATTCTTAAGAGCTCAAAATCGGGAGGTAATGAAGGATTTCAGGAAGGGTTTATGGATGAAATGTCGGGACAGTGAAAATATATACGTAATTTAGTTATGTAGAAAAGAAGAGAGAGAAAGAGAGACACACACACAAGTAGAAAAAGAGATTATTTGCTTAACAAACTCTTTCCATTTGCTTTATTATATTTTCTTTGTATAAACACACATAATTATATAAACAATTGTATACATAATGTACATTTCATTCATTTCTACCTCTTATTATGTACGGAAACACACTTGGAAAATCAACTGCACTCAAAGATACAAAACATTAGTCAATACATATTATATAGTTGTTTAATTTGTTTGCGATTTTGGATTTTGAATACTTTTATTTTTTTTTACATACTTTTACTCCTCTCATAATATAGTCATAGAACCACTTCTGGTGGAGTTGGTAAGTACCTACACAAACATAGACATACACATTCACTCTCGTCGTTGCTTGATTTGTTTTGCAAAATAATTATTATAATTTAACATATAAATTATTTCGAATTTCGATTGTATTTCTTTTTTTTAAATCTGCCGCTTAAATTTATAAAATACTATTATTATTATTATTAATATTATGTTAGGTTGTTGTTGTATTTAAGTATATTTGTTATGAAAGTCCCCAATGAGAGTGTCAGTGGATTGGATGTATAAGTATTATACATTTAATATATAATTACACATATGGAATTACTCTTGACACAGTCAAATGTAGCGTTTACCTACATAATTATGATTATTATTACGACTAACTATTATTTATATACTAAATATTATGATTATTTCCTTTCGTTTCACACTTTTCTACAAAGTCCTCTCTGTAAAAATAATTAAAATAAATTACACACACTGAATACATTTTAATATTAATTCATACATTTTCCCTTAAAAACACAAATAATTATATAAGCAACTCATTGACTAGCCACAAATGTATAGTAAAATTTATGATTATATAGTGTAGTTTCAGGATCACTACACTGAACTGCCACAGTACATGTATTAATTACCTACGTGTACAGTGTTTTAGGTAAAGATTTTTTTTTTCAAATGCTACATGTGTACTGTTCCATAAATAAATTTATTGTGTCTTTCCATCTTGTTACGACGTCCTTATTTTTTTTTTAAATTACTTATTATTGTAACAAATATTCGCAGGTACTTCACAAGTAATTACGACTTGGATTTTTTTTTAGGTTATTAAACTTCCTACAAAATGATTGTAACTTGTAACTTTTATTATATTGTATTAATTGTATGGAATAAAGTTTAAAATATAATTAATTACTAAATTGGAATAATTATTTCCTTCCGTTTCTTCATATTTATTTTATATTACAATATTGCGTAGTAGTAAAAAATATTTTCATTATTTTAAAGAGGCACAGGTGATTCCTATGAATTTTTATTCTCAGCTCACCTCTTTTGTTGTATTCATTTCAGATTAATTATTTAGTAACTACATAAATAAACACTTTAGTAGAGGTATACAAGAAATTTGGCGTAAATTGGAATAACTTATTTGATAGATGAAGTTGTTAACGAAATGAAAATATTAATCCCTTTCACTGTCCAAGGAGACAGTGCTATCTAGCCTAGCATACTAGGTAATTGTAAGTAGTTAAACATATACATATTTTTAGTCTATAAGAAAATATTTTCAGCACAGGAGTGTCGAAAAGTGGAATTCCAACGGAAAACAAAGAATAATGAACTTATCAAATCATCAAAATAATAATATGACTGTTGCAGCAATTACTCAACTGAAATTAGCAATGAATAAATAATATATAACATCTTCTACACTTCAATAAACACACTCGACTAAAGGTCTATCGATATATATTATTATAATATGTACAAGATTACTCGAAATAACATGTACACCAAACTACTTGCAAGATCACATTGATAAAAAATTATTAGCTTCTTAGCTTTGTTTTAATTAAGTCACAAAATGGAAATGGAAGTGAGCTTATAGAGGGTCTCCATGAAACTTTAATTTATGATTAGCTATGCAACACTTTCAAGAAACGGTAAACAGGACAGACAATGCAGAGATGGCTTTAGTACTCTTACTACCATGTAATTATTCTAATTATAATTTTTACTAATTATTGATTCCTATAAAAAATTTACTAGTTGCACTTGTTCCCGATTCTAACAAAAGAAGCGATTTTATTAGGTATCACTATTCTTCCTGTTTTTACTTTTAAATTAAGTCATTTATACAGTACTCGTTAGTTGCTCCATAGTCTGAGATAGAGATAGGCTGCGGGATTATTCTGTACTCTACTGTATTTTATGGCTACACTTTTTGGTTTACTCTAATTTACTTACGTATAATAATAATATATATTGTACAAGTAGCATTCTTCCGAGGAATTTTCGAGTCTCTGAATGCTATTTAATTTGAACATGGTGTAAAGAAGATGTTGTGTGCTTCTGTGTACGCACGAAGCGTCCCAAACTATAATAATACTTCAAAAGTTCATACAATTTCTGCGAGGTACATAATATACAACGAAATATTATGAACAGAAGAGAAATCGACTGGAAGATAGAACGTGTTAAACTCAGAGATAACAAACGTGTCCCGTGACTCCCGTGTTTTAGTGTACATCTATGAACATTGCGGCATGTCTCACTTTAATAGGTCCTCATCCTCACACTCTCACGGAACAGTCAGCATCAGCACACTCTCGACATAGCTTCTAAGGTGCTTTTATACGTAATTACTTGTCGTTATGAGTTAAACAATGACATACCGGCATTAATTCACAACTACAAATGTGAGGACAGTAACCTTGTGCCGCAAATACAAACTGGCAGGCTATTCCCAAGTTACCCAGGCTGAATCCATATTGTCATGGAGCAATAATGTGAGTTTGTAGGTAGATGCTTTATAATAGCTTCATTATGCTCCTGCTGCAAGAAAACCCTTATTTAAAAAAATTACATTCGCCCATCTAGATAAGCCTTACACTATTTAGAAAGGAAAAGTTTTGCTGGATCATAATTATTTTTAAACAATTAACCAAAAAAAAAGTTCTTAAAACAAAGAGAGCGTTTTACAGAAGCCAAGAGCTATCTACCTATCCATAGTGTGGTTGCCAAATTCCTGGAATGAGTTTCTGCAGCTCTAGAATCTGCATACTTTTATGAGTACTATGTCTAGAGAGAATATAGGTAAAACTTATTTTGAAACCTAATAAATGGAATTAATGAAGTAATTGTAAATCCATTGTTTTATCAGTGCATTAGCTTTGTTTTGTTTTCCTAGAATGCTATGGAATATGGAATTAAAAACTGATTTTCTCGGCTTACAAATGGCCAATCATTTTGAAATAATATTGCATTGTTATATTGTAAATATATAATGATGCATATTTTCATCATTATTGGAATCTTGGATTGATTGCTAGAATTCTACAAAGTGATCATCAAGCGCGAAAGTAGAGTTGTCGTTCAGTGAAGTCGGTTTCTACATATTTGTAATTTTGAAAAGGTAAAATCAGGAAAATCTAGAATTAGCAGTCGCAACAGTTTAAAAAATACAAATACTATTGTATTAAATCCAGATAATTATGTAGAGAATGAAAGTTGCGCACAGAAAATATTGGAACTATGCAATACCAGCCTAGGGACTGTAAGAAACGGGCTCGGTTTGATAGTAAAACGAGATTGGAACTTGTAAGCCTTTATAAAGGCTCACACAGACCTCAATATACAAAGAGCTGAGCTGAGGAGTTTGCAAGCGAAGCGCGTATCCGACAATTTTTCCAGCCAATGCAGAAAGAAGAACCCATATGTGAAAAACTACGAGACTGACAAATGTGTGGGTAACCGTTGGAACATGTCGATTCGTATAATAGAATTCGTATATAGCCCTGAAGATTGAATCCAAGCGTACATTAATCCAAAAATATAGATACGATAAGAGTCAAACTAAGATAACGTATGTTATATGTATGCCGTAGTTGCATACATATAATGTCACATACAAACAGTAAAAAAAACAAAATCAATTGATTCCATGCTGTCAGGTCACCATCTCTAATTTTCGAAGTAATCTACTAATGCATATCAAATTATTATGACACATACTGCAAATGGCGAGAAAACTCCCACAAGAGGACACTTTCCCGAGCCTTACAAACTACTATCAATCTAGCAACTTTAATGTGCCGTAAAAACAGCCTTTAAACTGTTTCCAACGCTGCTGTACACAAATACAGAGAAGCTCTAGCTGTTCATTTGCAACGATTTGAGGCTGACAGCACTAGCATCTAAACAAACCATCGGAAAACGAATTTATTCTATATCTATACATGCAAAACCAAAGCTCCGTCATACAGATTATTACTTACACACTTCAGACTGCAATGCTGTGAAAAAGGTGAATCACAACTTCCTTGCTTGTGTGCCACCCGCTCATGCTTGTAATAGCGCACAAAACTAAGTTTTTAATTCGTGCGTATTTTCTCTTCGCTCGCCGCAGACAGCTTTTACGCTGGAAAGCTCTGAACACGTCTGTCAGTGTCTCCTTGTTGCTCCTGACACTGACAGTAAGTCGATAGACTTTTAAAACATGAACGAACCGGGTCATAAGAGTAAACACCTTCAAAACTTCCACCATTCTATCCCGAGTATACACATCTAACTATATCACTTCAACGAGTGAGCTAAGATGAGAAACAATCTTTGTAACTATATCCTACCATCTGTATGGGAATATATAAGAATAACTCAAAACAGAAACGACTATAAAAAGGCATGTCAATGAAAACTGAGCTGCATCCTTTCCACTCTCTAGTCAAAATTTGTTTAACAATGAAACACAAAAATTGTATACGCTACCTCCGATTCATGTACGGGCACTATACCCCCGGGGCCGGAGAATTGTAAGATGCGGGGGGGAGGGGGAGGGCGAGTTTCGAAAATACCAACTCTAGTATATTTTGTTTTATTTGTATGAGTAAATTGGAGTGCCTAAAATAGTTATGCTAAATACATAGACACTTGAAATGATAGATTAAGACTAAAGAAATAATAGCGACACAAATGCACTGACGGGGGAAACTTTTTCGGAAATTTATCAAACTATCAAAATCACAATAATGTAAAAAACTATGTTGAGCAAGAGTCTTGCAAGTCTACGGTTTATGTATTATGCATACTGAATGGGCACACACACGCAAGTTAGGAAGATGCATAATAGTGTAGTAGGGACACGACATAACTAAATGGAGCCAAAGAGAAATTCGAAATGTAAATCTATAAGCTGGCATCGTAAATATACAAAATCGTTACGGAATTGATTGTGGCTTCTGGCGCATATATATACGGTTAAAAACACGGCAAGTCCAGTTTGTCAACCATATATAGTAAGAAACGTAGTAATATATTTATATGAAACTATACATTATAAAATAATTATTTTCAACTTAGCTAAGCTAGATAGGACTTTGCAATAGTAAAACAATAACAACAGAAAACAAAAGTAATCTTTATACTTTGTAAGAAACGATAAAGTGTGAAAATATTTTGTTCATATCGTCAAATAAATTCACCTAAACAATACATGAATGTAATTCTAATTAATGTAAAACTATTGAAACTAATCACATGGCCTAAATTTGGCACCCTATACAAAGTTTAATTGCACGTTGGAAACATAAAAACAAAGCAAAAACTGAATCACTATCATTCGTTGATATTTTACCATCGATTAATATAAATTATAAAACGATGTCCATTTTGAAGAACTGGTATATATGCAAGGTATATATACAGTTGAAATGATGAAAGCGCTATAGTCACATATCCAAGATTCCAGTATTCCAGCAGCAAATTATCAAGAAGAATAAAAAAACATTGGGCAGATTTATACACTCACACTCGTAGAGTCGGAGAACAACGGATATTTTTCTTCAAGTCCTGGACACATGATGTTCTTTTTTGAAGAAAACTCCATTCTCCGAACGTGCACATTGTTACAAAACCTGTAATACAATTATCCTCTAATGAACAACAACGGGCGGGACGAATTTAAATTTCACATATGTTGAATGGAATGATTTTCAGTCTTGTCAACAACCAGCTCCCTCTATCCCCCTCACTTGCGTTATAACTATTTTCCTCAAGCAACAATATTGTTTTTTCACTTAATGCTTGATTCAAAATAGTGTTGTATAATAAAGAGGCTGAAAGTGATCAGTTGAACAATGAACTTCTCTCAGCACCAAGCTTCCGGAGGAGCTCCACTATAACTTTCGTCGTCACTAGATTGTCCACCGTACATATCGGCCAACTTTTTAAATCGTGGCCCGAACGTAGGCAAGTAGTCGAAATTTAAGTCACCATCATCCGTTCCGGATGCGAGAGATGAGAGCGAGCCCATAGAGTTCCCATCCCCTTCATATGCATAGTTTCGCACGTCGTCGTACGGTAGACCATCCGGATCGTTATCCACTTTGTTCTTATTTCCCTGTAAAAAGCTTTGAATGTCAGGACCTTCTCCAGGTTCAGGAGCTAAACTTTGTGTGGGTATAGCGTTCATAGGGATTTTTTCAGTCGGTGAGAGCATAAATGGGTCATTCGTTGTCGGTTTCATGAGGACAGACAGATCATACCCTGTCTGGTCTCCTTCACCACCGCCCTCGTCGGAATAATTGATGATATTTTCTCGTACATCATCATGAGGGTCACACTTGTCCTGCTGGTAACTACGACGTCTTCGGTAGAATACGATAGCGATCACGAGAATGAACAAGATTAGAATACACACTAGTAAAATTATAATGAAGTTGAAATCAACTCCGAGTCGAGCAGTTGTAACACCACCTGGCCAAGGAGAGTCGCAGCTCGAAACATTTCCAAGTGAGTAACTTGGGTTTCCCAAATTGTAATATTGTCCGTTAAATGTAAGATTAGAGATGCATCCCCCAAAATTTTCAGTGGTAGGGACATAATTCCAATTCATAGAGTTTCTCAAATCACTTGGACGAAAAGAAATGCCTCCAAGCTGAAGGGGTCCGTTTACATTTAAAAATGAATTAGTTCCTTCCGGTTCTGTAGAGTTGTAACAATGCATCTCTTTTCGTTCACAGGCATCAACTTGCATAGACACTTTACGTGGACTCCATCGAAGTGCTATTTTGTGACTTTTGCCATCAGCCAAATTAGGTGACTTCAACAATTCAATTCGAGTAACTCCAGATCCATAGTCAATCAGCAATATAGGATGGCCACTTTTAAGTTCAATTGACACAAAATCGGTGATGTTCATAGGAGATTTATAAGTCGGGCCATTGTACATTATCAGTCCATTTTGACGATTAGTAATTATTTGCACGTCCAAACTGGATTCATCACACACCGACAGTGGTCTGTACCAAGCGTAGCCGGAACCTTGAAATGCCACGGAAGTTTCCTCACATCGAGGCCCTTCCTCCCTTCCCGGGCACTCACATCTATTTACAAACAAAAGCAATCATAAGAGGGTGACGACTTCTAAAGTCCAAATGTGAATCACAATTTGGCTGCACTGGCTTATAATTTAATTTATATTGGTCGCAGTATTATCTTGACTTACGTAAAGCCTGATCTTCCTTTGACTGCTAGACATATGCCACCATTAAGGCATGGATTTGGATCACAAGAGTCCGGTGCAAGAACAGCTGCACACTTGCATTCCGGATTTACGTATGCATTCACTCCGACGAAAGAGGAAGTGTTGGTAGAGATTTTATACGCAATTTGGCTTGTAACCAACTCATTAGTACAACTGGCCTCACAATGCTGCTTTTCGCTTATGCATTCGTCAATCCGAATCATCATTATGTTCAATTGTAATGCTCTCTCCAACTATGGGCGTAAATATCAAAACAAAATCATCAAAATTAAAACATTCTAAAAAATTAGGGAGGACCTCTCTTTTTCATTTCCATACACACAAAAAGCCGTCTGATGTCCACGACGAGTTTAAAGCCCTTGGGTGAGTGTATAT